>SSNP01000021.1:2637123-2710712 GCA_006937955.1 Pachypanchax playfairii
TTCACATAGATGTGTCATTCTAATAGTTATAAATTATTATTATGAGATGAGTGGGCGTGGCTTTAAGCCAGAAGTTACTTCTTTGTAGACATGGCAGAGCTCCAAAACAAGATATTTTGCATCACATTTGCACAATTTTGTCAATTTTTTAATAAAGTCTAAGGTTCCAAATTGTTTTCTTTTTTTCTTTAAAGATTGAGGTCGCAGTGTTCTTGGACCCCCGTCTGGTCCCTTCAACACGGCCCAGTCTGAAAAAAGTTCTTACATTCTTTTGACTTAGATTTCACTCTTGCTTGCACAATCATCTGTGAGATCTCGTGTGTGTATCTTTTTTTATATCTCATAAATTCCTTCTGGCACAGGTGGATTCAGCGTGAATGCACAAAAGAATCAAAAATACAAATAAAATCTTCACTTTTTAAAGTGAATAAATAAAGGGGACATTTCCAGATTCCATCTTAATCAGAATCAAAATATTTCATTTTAGATTGCTTTGCAACTTTGCAGTGCTTGTTATCCAAACAGCAAAAGATTCAGTGACAGATTTTTTTGGTGATCTGCATCCAACAAGCTTGATTAGAACAATGTTCTTTTCCAGTTTTGGCACAAAGAAAACACACACACACACACACACACACACACACACACAACTGTTAAATGTCACAAGAAAAGTGAAAAAAGGGAGAAAATGTGTGGAAGTGTGAGAAACCAACAAACAGGGAGAGAGGATGGGCAAGAAGAATGGTTCATTGTGCGAGCTCTCTCTGGGTGGACGGTCTCCGTAATGAGAAATATTAACATTGCCAGACGTTTTTTTTCTCTGTCTTATTAAAAAATCATTATCGCAAACAAAAGAGTGTCCCTACAATCCATCCAACCAATCAATGTCCTTTAAAAGAGCACACAGAGAGGGAATGCGTTCGCGTGCACTTCAGTGAATAACACTGAAAGATAGATGATTCATTTTATCTGAAAAATACTCAAATTCAATATGCCATCATCTCCTCATGAGAGGGTGTGTGGTTTCCTAACAAGAAACAAAATAACACTAAAAAGGGCTCATCTGTTTGTCCCCATTAGGATTTTTCTTTTGTGTTTAAATGTTATTGCTGTCATGAATGCGAGTTGCCAAATAGAAAAAGTAATTTTCAGTAACAAAGAAATATTCTTGAAGGCCATCAGATAACTTTTTGACCTTAAAAAGTAAAAGTACGATGATTTTTATCATATCTGATTCAGACCATTAAATAAACCAGGAATAGATCTTTAGATTTACCTTTTTTTTTTCCTAACAAGGATCATTAAAGTTAGAATTACAACACAAAATGAATAAATGTACATGTGAGAACAACAAATAAGCCAATAAATACGTGTCATCAGTCTGAATCAACAACAACGGCTTACAAAAAGTGTTTGAAGCTCATACAGACTTGCTGCAGGCTGTCAGCAATTTGTGCAATTTACCAGGCAGCAGGACACAAACTGAGCTCTCCGTTCCCGCTGCTCGATCCGTAAGTAACAGCAGCTGGCCGATGCAGCCATACCTGCTGGAAAATTTGCTGATTTAGCACATTTTTCATACCACTTGGTTTTGATCATTAGCTCAGTCAATGGTTTGAAAGAGGGGTAAGGGTGAGCCATCGTGTAGGCAGCTCAAGGTAATATTCATAAATCTTCAAAACATTATGGTGCCAAACGCTAAACACATTGTAACAGGATTTTTCAAGCTTCTCAACATGTTGTTGATGAATCAGGTGACAGTAGGATGTGTTTATAAGACCCTATATAAGGAAAATTGCTTTTAGAAGTCTTTCGTTTGCTGTAAATAGTTTTGTTCCATTTTTTTTTCTCCATTTCATTTTTCTAAGATGATTCAAAGTTTCATCTGACAGCTCTTTGAGAATCACTTTGCTTGAGCAAAAGCACCATTTTTCCAGTGAAAATGTGTTTAATTGTTGACATGTTTAGAAGAAGCAATAAATTATTTTAAATCAGTCGTGTCTTTAAATGGACTGGCAGTAAGAAAGTTTTTATTGATGTCATTTAAACTGGATCATCGATACTTTTGAGGTTTTGCATAGACTCAGTGCTTGTTCTTTAAAATTCTGTTGATTCCTTGCTGGAAAGAAAAATGCATCTTTGTTCAAAGTAAAACAGTAGAAGACCTCTGAAAGCCTGTAGAACTAATTCTAATTCTATATAGAATATATATATATATATATATATATATATATATATATATATATACATATATATATATATATAAGAAACTTTGACTCATCTGAAGTAAAATATAAAGAACTATTAGATGACTCGAGACTTTTGCACGGTAGCTACTGTAATTGGTCTGTTATCTGGACATTATTGTGCTCTTGCTCAGAGAGCCAAAGCTTTTAACTGCATTTGCTTTTATTTTATACCAATAATGAAACCAATAAACATTCTTTCTGCATGCAGTCACCAACCACAACACACAAATTAACTTTCTCACTAATTTCGGTCCGAACGTTTCCACGCTGCAGCTACTTGACCAGTTCGAGAACCAACCCGACAGTAATTCATGACTGGGACAATCTGCCATAAGTATTTGTTTTCCTGCTATCGATTTTACAGTTACTCCTTACGGGGAAAGTGAGCTGAACTGACACGTCTGCAGACTCTGATATTCCTGGAAGTATAACTACCACAGTCAGTGAAAACAGCTTTTGCCACAATCAGATGTGTGTGTGACACTAAAGAGTTGTGTGTGTAACAAACTCAAACATAAAGGGAAACTGGTCCAAAATCATTAATACATCTTAAAATAGATATCCAAACTTGATTTTTATCATCAAATAGCTAATTTTGGTGATGTCCAAACACATCTCACCCAACACTGTCTACCATTTAAATGTTATAAATTCTTGCACATCGAAATAAATTCAAACAGAGCTATAATCTGGGACACACACGTTCTCATGCCCTTCAATCGTTCTGTTGATTAGACAGAGGAAGTCAAAGAGGAGGAAAATGATGGGAGTCAACAACCCATGGAACATCGATGTGTCCGACCAGCACTGTCTGTTTAAGTGGAATTGACTTCTGCTCATTTCCCAAATTACACGTATCTGACTGGCCCAACGCTGCAGGGGCTACAGGAAGCACAGGAACTCTTTCTCTCTCTCAAAGCTCCCTCCCTCACACACACACACACATACACACACACACACACACACTCCATTTCTCCATTCCTCTGTAGGGAATCAATGATGTCTGCTTAATTATTGGGTGAATTTAATCAGCAGCACAGCAGTACATACTGCCTCGTGACCCTGTAGCTGTCAGGAAGTCATTCGGTTTTAGCAGTTAGTGTTTGAATACCACCACAATAATTAAAGGTACAACAATTTAATTGTTCCAGAGGTGCAGAAGTAACTGAGAAATTGCCTCTGCATTGTAGCGACTCTGTGTTCAGCTGTCCATGCTCAGATATTTTAATTGTTTTTGAGGTACAAATCCATGTGAACTACATATAAGTGCTCTGATGCATGAATGGTGTTGACAATTTCATTCTTTAAAAGGCCTTCAGAGGAGCATTTCCATCAAGATTAGAAACTATTTTTTGAAACATTTCTAATATTTTACTTTCATGCATTTTTTTAGACCTATTGTTCCTGTTCAGAGAGCTGGTGTCTATCTCCAGTGGACACAATATATTGATAATACAGAGTTGTTGTTTTTTCGAGAGCCGACTGAATCTTATCAAACAAGGTTATTGTATTTTTGGGGTTTTACCGATCATGTGTGAGACATGGCAAAGTTAGAGCTAAAAATCTTCAAATTGTGGGTTTAGAAAGTTTTATTGTAACAGTAAAATTATATCAATAGATGCTTTCCTGAGCTTCCAAAGGAAATGGAAGTTGTGTCAAGCAAATGAAAAGGTAAAGTATGTGCATATCAACCCACAACAGCTGTGTTTTGCATATTAGGTGGAAAATACGATTTTTCAGAAAACACATTGCAAATAGGATGAGCAGAGTGGTTATAATTGCTAAGACTGCACAGAGAATGAAAATAGCTTTTTTTCCTTTGAGCTATAGGCAATACTAAGTTAATGACACCATTCTCCTAACTGCCAGACAGACAGATAGTTCACTAAGACAAATGGCTGTTTTAGCTTTTAACCATGCATGCAATCAAATGGTGCATGAAGGTGATTTTAAACTGCAGGGTAGTTTCCTTTTTTAAAATTGTGTTTTTACATGGAATATACATATATATATACACAAATAATATATTCTAAAGTGAAAATAAAAATCTGCATATGAAGTTGTCTTTTAATTATAAGTGCATGATTTAACTCTTAACTCCAGTGTTTTAGTAGAAATCTGTTAGCACACACATTTGATTTCTTAGTCACTTGTCAGTAAAATATACAAACATTCAGCCAATCTACAGTTTGCTTTGGGAAGAATTGACTCTGCTTAAAAAAAAAAAAAACTTGGACTTCTTCTCAGATGACTTTAAGACTCCAGCTGGACTTGCCCCAAAAGATTTTAAAAACAGCTTTGGCTGCGAGGCTTTCCACGCTACGTGTGCTCCTCTCTGCACGCTGACAAACTGGATGATGTACTCGAAACATCAAAAAGACATCTTTACTCACTCCTTCCAGACTTTGCCTCTGCCTCACTCACTGAAAATAAAAAAATGCCAGGTTTTCTTCCATGATAACTTTTGGAAGATATTTGCGCACCGGCGTGACAGTTTATTAACAGAGTTTGTTTCAGACTGTCAGTTTGACAGGTCAATTAAATGAAGAGATTATATTTGTTTAAGCCTATAATCTGTAGTGAAGTCGAAATATTCTGCTTTTAGTTTTTGATACAAAGCACCAAGTACAGGGATTTCAGTTGCAGAGCAGAAATAGACTCTTAAAAAGTCTAAAACTGAAGTTAGAAAAGGGTCAAAGGCTTCAACATTTACATTTCTCCATCCATAAAAATATTATCTTCGAATTTTAGCCAATGTTGTTCAGTTGAAGCACATTGTAATCAGCAGCATCTCTACAACTCCAAATACAAGACCCTGCAGGACACACATCAGAAAGTTACATCATGCAGACTCTTCTCCTAAGTGAAGCCATGCAATTATGATAGATGTAGTATGTTGTTTAAAAATTTTAAGACCTTCGTTGAAAGAGATGTTGTCTAGTTGATGTTACGCTAAAACTTCTGAGTACTTTTTAGCATTGATGGACCCTTTCCAGAGCCCATTGACCCCATGCAGTGATGTCCAGTAGAGATTCATGCCTGTTTTAACTCAGTGTTGCCTTCACACTTACAAATAACGAACATCCACAGAGTTAGTTTTCACTGTTAATTGTGGATCTTCAAAGTCTTTACAATTTCACATTACTCAAATTGTTCCACAATTTTAAGATGCAGTTTGTCACAAATTGTCTAACTCCAGCTCGTCTTTACATCTGAGCAGTTCTGCCTCTCTGAAATGCTCCTGTTTATACTCGGTCATGCGACTGATCAGTGGCCAATTAACGTAATTAGCTGTCAAATGTTCCTCCATTTGTTTTGAATTGAGCCAATTACCTTTCAAGCAGTTTGTTGCCTCTGTTGTGACTTTTATTTAGATGTGCCGCTGCCACCAAATTCAAAACGAACAAACTTTTTCTATAAAATGGTAAAATAAAATATTCTGTTCCAACGACACATGGTGTTAACGTTCCACTGGGAAACAAAATAGGTTTACGCAATTTTTACATCATTGCATTCTGTTTGCATTTTACACAGTGTTCTAACTTTTGGGGAATTGGGGTTGTAAATAAGTTGTAAAAGTAATTTTGTGTTGCATCCTGGAAAAAATGTATAAAAATATCATACAGAAGCATCAAAAACTATTTCTTGCTGCAGCACAGTTGCAGCACAAACAGAGCCACAGCACTTGTTTTTTCTTTTTTTCTTACCCACATCTAAAGTTGTCTCTAGAGCCGTTATGTTAGTATATCTGAACATCCTTCACAGGCTGCCTGGAGGGGGCTCACACCTGAACTTTAAGCTTTTTACTTCACAGTGTGGTAGCAAAAGCAACTAGTACCAGAGGTCATCTAGAAAACGTCCTGCTCTCTGAGGATATGCATGCAGTTGTGTGCTTATAGATAACGCAGACGCAAGAACCTGGACCACATGGGGTGGTAAATATCGTTAAAAATAGGTTTGAAGAAAAGGTTGAAAGAGATGGAAGACCTTTAAAGATTATTTTTTCCAGTGCAGATGGTGAGGTAGGGGAAGGAGAACAGCAAGAGACAAAGAGGGAGATGATGAAGGAGAAAGTGATGAAGCTGACTTCACATGGAGGAGGGGGAAATGTGAAGAAAGGAAGTGGCACAGAGAAGAGAGTGAGAAAGACGGACAAGGGAGGAAGAAAAATGCCAAATGCTAAGTAGAAGTCAAAGTGGAAGAATTCCAGTTTGGATTCATGCAGTTTGGCTAATGAGGATCATTTACATGCCATCCCAAGTTTCTTTAAATGCTGGAGAGAAGTGCAAGATGCAGGGATAAAAATAAAACCTCTAATGCATATTCCAACGGGATTTTTTAAGTCAAGCACTTGTAAAAAAGAAAAAAAAAAAAGAATATGGTACAAGCATGCTGCAGAAGGTAATTCATAATGCAGCGCCACATCCCATAGATCTTAGAAACAGCCAAAGTTACCCAAGAACACTTAGTTGACCTCTGACCTTTGAGGGTCCTGTCTGAAGCGCAGTGGAAAAAAGGAGCAATTTATACGTCTGTGGTTTAAAAGATTGAAAGTAAAGACCAAGGTGAGCATGTCTCTGCTGGACTCTTTAATATAAATCAGAAGCTTATCAGTTCAAGAGCGTCGTCCCAAGTGGGAAATTCGCCTTTCAGGTACGAGATGGGAAGAAGAGGGGGTGGGGGTGGGGGGGGATCTCCACTCCACTCAACTGTAAAGCTCTCCATCTTACCCACATTATATCGAGTGGGCAGTTCACATTTCTCCCCGCATTTTATGATCCTATCAGCTTTGCCATTTTCGCTCTCTTCACTCGCTGTTTAACACACAGTAAAACAAAAACTACCACGAGACTTAAAAAAACCAGTCCCCACTTCAGTCCTGCTCCTATAAATCTTTTTTTTGTGCAATGCAATGTAATTTTTCTGAAGCACTTCCAACAACTTTAAGAGAGCAGTCAACTGAGTGGTAAAATTAAGAGGCGTCAAAATAGTTTGAGAATATAAATGTCCTTTCATTTGGGTTTCAGCATACGGCACGGAGCTGCTGTCTTAGACGTCCTTTTATCGATTCTTGTTTTAACCGCACTCAGCACTGTCACTCTACTCTGTTCACCAGCTGCATATGGGAAATTTACAACATCTCGCTCGATCAGGTGGTTCCTCACGGCGAATCCTGCAAACTTGCCATTCCATCAGCCCTTCTGCCGTCTTTCTGAATCAGCACAGTCAGTTCCACGAGCGTCTTGAGAAGATGAACATAATTGGTATCATCATCTTGTCACTTGTTGTGTAATCGGTCCTTTTTTTTTTAATGCTGTATGGCTGAGAGTGAAAAGATGCTAAACTGAATCTTGTTTTGATACAAGCACTTATTAAAATTGTTACCAACTCTATTATTAAAAGCACTCAGCAAGCACATTATGCCATTTTTTAATCTCATCTTAATTTTGTATTTATTTGTTTGTTCGTTCCTTCCTTCCTTCCTTCCTTCATTCATTCATTCATTCATTCATTCATTCATTCATTCATTCATTCATTCATTCATTCATTCATTCATTCATTGTTTGTTTGTTTGTTTGTTTGTTTGTTTGTTTGTTTGTTTGTTTGTTTGTTTGTTTGTTTGTTTGTTTGTTTGTTTTTGCTTATCAGTATGTTTCCTGATCCTCCTGGTGTTTCAGTATCAGTTTCTTCCCTCAGTTTTCTTTCTTTCATTACTCACACCTGCATCATGTTTGTTAATTAACCCGGTTGTTCTCAGTGTATGATCACCTCTTCCAGCATATTTACTACCCGGTATCTCATCCTCAGCTTCAGATCCATCTGTTTTCTTCCTTGTCTTGCTCTGTGTTCCTGGTTCCCAATAGCTCTTGTTATTTAGGTTATTTTTGCTGCATCATCATTTAGTTTTTTTTTGGTTTATTTGTGTAGTTTGTTGGTGGGATTTCTCGAGCACATCTGGTCTAACAAGTACCCTCCTTGTGACACATTCCTGTCTCTATTTCTCAACTTTAGACTTCTGAAATTATTGTTTTGTTTTTTTGTGGAAAATAGATGTTATGAAGACAAAATACATTATATTAAATGTCAACGACTTAGCATATCTTCATGATATTAAAAAAAAAAAAATATGGGTCAACAAAAGAAAGTTATGTAATGCTGAAAAGTGAAAAAAACATTAGTTTTGAGACCTTACCACCAAACGTGTTTCTTTGTGACCAGTAAACTACTGAATTATTGATATCACCACAACAAAGCCACCAGGAGTTAAATCTTCATATTTGATGATGTCATACTCAAAAATGGAACCTGGAACACTGAGTCAAATGTTCAGAAATTAGCAATAATAAAGGAGGTTGACAAACATACACAAGTTTAAAGATAAAGTAAAAAAAATCTGAAGGCAGAATTTATAGACACGTGAACTGGGAATCAGTCTTTAAATAAAATGAACCACTTCAGACAGCAGCAGGAGGGAGAAATGCAAGTGTGACCTGTTAACATTAAGGATACTGACTGATATCAAACTTTTTAACTCTGTGACAGTAACTGCTTTCATCAGGTTGGGGTGTATAAAGAAGTCGAGACCATGATGTTTATCCTGGACAATGCTTCACATGCATAAAATGACTCCTTAATTATATAAAAGTCTAAAAAATGAAAATGTCCTCATTCAGTTAAATATTAAGGACATCTGGGTTCATCTTTAAATGTTTAAACATTTGTGGGTGGTATTGGGTCACAAACCAAACCTGTTTTGTTTTGAATTAACGTCTGACTTGTCAGATTTTTATCTTTTCTGGTCGTTTTTGTGAAACATTTATAGAAGTAGTTCCTCATCATTCAGTCTGTCCTGCTTGGATTGTTGTTAAATGGAAATCTCTCTCTCTCTCTCTGCAAATTCTTTCTCTTCAGTACTTTGTGATAATGCATACTGGAAATAGCTTCCTGAATCCAATAAGATCAAGCTTTCATCATCACCCTCTTTGTTGTGTGTGTTTACTGCTTGTTTTTTACCTCTTTCAGAGTTCCCTCTCTTTGGTTGCAGCTCCTTCTGACAGCTCACTCACAACTCCTCCACTGCTGACAACGAATCACACAGCTTACACATATTACCTGCTGATTTGAGTCAATTCCAAAATGTCAAAAAGGTGATAATAAATAGATCAAGAAACTGACAGTCTCTACTGATGGCTTTAAGTTAAACGATGGATGAGTGCACGCTAAAAATCTAGATTAACAAGTGAGTTAGGGTTAGGGTCAAAGATTTGTTTAATAAATTAGCAATAAAGAGTTAAGATTGATACTTTTTGGGACATTTTGGTTTGGTGATTCAAAAAAAGATACTATTAATACCTCTGCAATGAAAGCTGTTAATCGAAACGCTTAATAATGTTGTGAAACCAAATGTTAGCAACAAAATACTGAAGTTTAAAACTTTTGGCTTGTACATGAAAATAAAGGAAAATAAAATAAAAAACCGACTTAAATGTTTCGGTTTGCAAAATCCAGAATGCTAAGCTTCACTGGAGCTCTGCAAAGCAATGAGCAGTCATAATTAAAAAAAAAAGAAACACTTGGATGGAAGTTTCTCATTTGAGGCGATTGCTTTCCCAGTTATGAGAAACATCACTGGTGGTAATTAACTTTAAATCAATAAGTGGCTTGCTAAGCAAAATAAAAAAGTTTGCTGTTATTGAATATGTGAGCCCTCCAGAGCTGTGTGTTTATGTGTGAGTCAGGGAAAAGAAAAAAATCACCCATACATATACTCCAACAAATAGTCTTAAAAAGGATGACAAAATAATAAGCTGAAAAAAATGAGCTATACTAGATTTTAAGGAAAACATTAGCATTAGCTTATTGTGTGCAAGTCAGTGGCATGCAGGTGTAATTTATGGAGTAAACATTTTCCCCTGAATTCTGAATTTACAAGGTTATCTTTTACCTGAAGCTCATTCTGGAGACAAACAACTTGCTTTTTCAAGAATGAACAGCTGCTGTAAACTAAAGGACTTTGAGGAAAAACTTTAATTACTTTATGTTGAGGAATATTTTCTCTCGAGGTCAGGACCAAAGTGTCCGCTTTGTGCGCCCTGACGTCCCGATGACACACACATACGTTGGCCTAAACTTCTATCTTTCTGGGGACCTGTTATTGATCAAACACATGCCTTTCTCCCTCACTTAAAAACTGAAGGCTAAAGCCTTAACCATCAAAACAGAAAGCTTTTACCAGCAGATTCTGCATGCACCTTGTGGGAGTGACCTTCAGACAGTGTCCAAACCTCAGAATGCAGGTAAAAAGGGAAAAGTGCTGCAAAAATGTCTTGGAAAAACTTTTACTGATCTCTCTGACTCAGAGTGTTTGTAAATAAAGCCAAAATAACAGCTCAGACACTGTCTTTAGACAGATGAAGCTCTGCGCTTATAATATCAGTATTTTTCAGAACAGAATTTAAACTTTTCACTTATTTAAAAGTGTTGGTAATCTCTAAGATAGTCTTATCGGATAGTCAGGAGAAGCAACAAATACATTTTTTACACTTGTAAAAAACAACAAGTGTAAAAGAAAGTAGCTCTAATGGAAATTCTGTTAGAAAACGTTCTAAGTAACGTTCTAGGTAAAACAGAACAAAAAGAAAATGGTAGTGAAACTGCTAGCAGAATACACATTCAAAAACTATGCCATGACATAATGGATACACTAATTAACTCATTTGAAATCTATAGTCAGCACCGTTTCCATTAAAGATTTTATAAAAAAAAATGTGTAAAAAACTAGAACTAGTCAAATTAGTTCAGATTTTTTGCTAATTATAATCTGGATTATTTTATTTTGTTTTTAGCTGATTCTTGTGAACTCATGGTATGTTGGTTATAACAGACAGCAGAACTGACTAAACAAGGCCTTTGCCCATCACCAAAGATGTTACGAGCATGATAGCATTATTAAATTGCAACTTCTTAACCCACAATATAAAATAATACATCATAACTCAGAAGTTTCTTTTCCCACCACCCATCCAGCAGTAGAAAGCAAGTCTTGTCGCTCAAATAAAATCCAAGGCAAAGAAGATTCAATTATTTCACAAAATACTGGTAAATACTGCAATGACACGGTGACGAAAACTATGATTCTATGTGGGAAATTGTTAGACATCCACATCATCCACATCCTGACTCTGTCTGAGCTTATCTGGGTTATCTGTGTGTCAGAACGATATAAAGACTAATCTCACAGAGCGAACAGTTAGTGCAGGAGAGAAGACAAGCAGCAGAGAACAAACAGACAAATAAAACAGGATTGAAAGACAGAAAGGTAAAAGTTCAAACATAGGCCTGTGTTTTGCTCATCCACCTTGACAACATAAATCAAAGCGCTCAACTCAAGATTCAGCACACAGGCTGACGTGAGAGTGAAACAGGCTACTGATGTGATTCTTAGAAAAATACAACAGAAAGAAAAAGGTTACCTTAATCAGGTAAACGAGTAAAAAAAGAAAAAATATATTTGTGGGACATATGGTATTATTTCAACCATAACTAAAAGAAATAATTAAATATGTTTGTGTTCATTTCCTCTAAACAGCTGTGTTTAAATCTGCACATTATCTGATGGACTGTGGTGTTGATAATAAGAGCCGGATACGTCCACACTTAACCGTCTTCCTAACAATAAGTAATGACGGTGGGTCGGCTATTACAATTAACATTAGCACACGGGAAAATTGAATTCCCATCAAAATAAAGTATTATGTAAATTATTAATTACAGCACAGACTATTGCAATCTTGTTCCGCTGCCCATTGGCGCTCAGACAAATGTGAATGAGACAGAAACCCAGCAAAAATAAAACAGTGAAGATTGTCCTGAGAAGGAGAGAGTGAGAGGAATGTTTAACTAATACCACCTGCTACTTCAGCAATTCATAGAAGCTATTTAAAATGAAATGATTAAACACAGCATCTAATCCAAACTGACTCAATACATGCAAACTAGACTGAGGGGGTGGCAGGAGCAAAGATTTTGTACAGTTTTGCATTTGTGCTACTTGGAAAGATGTCACTAGTATTATGATTTCATGAGCGCAACATATAATCAAAGTGGAATTCTTCACATCCAGATGCAGAGATTTGAAAATAAAAATCTGTTTACTGTAATAAGTAGTGGGAAATCAAATAATATTATGTCAACAACTGCACCAGTTTCCAGTTGAAGTCAAATCTAAAGAAGCGACAGAAAATAGAATCGATTGCAAAGACAAGAAGAGAGAAGAACAACAGCTGATCTCTCACATTTGGTGTCTAACTTAATGATACTGGTCTCACATAGAAGTGTGTGTGTGAGAGAGAGGGAGAGAGAGAGAGAGAGAGAGAGACAGAGAGAGAGAGAGAGAGACGAGGTTTGTGAGAAGTAATGAATCCAGAGACGGATAACCTCAACCAACACAGAGTCATCCAAAAAAAACTCAGGCATCAACTCCTCAGCATCTGTGTTTACGTGAAATAATAGTTGTTTTTTTTTTCCCTAGTGTTCCTATTTTTCCTTTTTTTTTCTCTTAATCTGTCTTTCTCGGCTGCATTCATCTCCTTCCACTTTCAGTACGGTGCTGTTATCTAACCGAATCGAATCCCCAACCTGTTCTCCTGTTCCGACTGGACAATACGTCTGTCGGACTTTGACAAATTGAACCAACTCGATATATGGCAATAACCTTCACAGCATAACGTGGAGTGGAGGGTACAAGAAAGGGAGACTGAAAGAGGAATGGAGACACGTACAGATAGATGGTGGGATATATCGAGTGGGGTTTGGTATTTTCCAGTCCTGATTCAATGTGTGTACATATGGACCAACTCTAAATGTCACCAAGTCAGTGTGGCGGAAACGTCCTAAATTATCAGAGCAGGAAAGACAGTTAATTACTCTCTTGAAACAATAATCCAGAATTTTTAAAATAACTGTTACAAAGAGCTGTGGCTCAATAGATAATTCACAGAGAGTTGCAAAAATAGCTTTTTGTTGTTTTTTTTTTACATGCTTGCATTATTTATTGATGACTAATAACCAAATTGCAACTGTCCTAACAAAAAAAGATGTACTGCTGCTCTCAGCTTTGGTTTTAAAGGATTAGTTGAGTAGAAATAAAAACAGCTGTCTTGAACAAGAATAAAAATCCACACAAGAAATTCAGGTTTTAAAAAATAAAAAGGCAAGATCGTAGTTTCCTTTCTAACACAGGCAAGTATGATTCTGATGAATGACTTGAATTGTTCCCCTGAAACAATTAAAGTTAATAACAATCAGCAGAAATTTTAAGAACTGTTTTCCTGCTACACAATAAACTATCCATCAAACTGGCTTTGAATAAATATCCTTTTCATGAAAAAGTGACAAGCCGCCAGGCACAGCCATCGAAAAATGCCAATTAATTTCCTCAAAGCAATTTTTATAAAAAAAAAAATAATGAGTCTTTTTTTAAATTGTGCAAGTGGCTGCAATTTGGACACATTTCACCTGTTTCAACAAAAGACAACTGACTTCAAGCACACAGGCACACGACAATCACACAAGAGAGGGTCATTAAGCAACTATTGTTGTGATCTTCTCTGCTCAGCATGATAACGACTTGATTGATGCTGAGGTTCTCCAGTTAATCACCTGGGTAGTTGACAACAATGCACAGCGTCTGGTAAGTGATGCACAAATTAAAACTGAGGAGAATGCAAAGCACAAGCAGCTCAAACTCGCGGGCAAATAAATGTGCAACTGTGCACATCAGAGACAGGAGCATCACAGAATACACGTGCCAAATATCACACTCTGCTCCAAGCGCAAGTTAACTCACCTGCTCGGAGGAGCCGGCTGAAAGCTTTTGATTGGAGTCTTCTCTATTGTTCTCTTTAATTTCTCGGTGGCGGTGCACGGACTTTCTGTGGGCTGATCAGCCTTCCTGTGCGGCTCCACGCAAGTGCATCAACCCTCTTTCTGCCAAATGGAATGTGTCCCTGCTGCCTCCACCAGACTCAGATGTGCTCTCTCTCCTCTCCACTGCTCTCACAGCTGCAGAGGGGAAATATGAGGATGGACAGTGAGGCGCTCCACTTTCTACCCCTCCCTCTCTCCCTCCCTCCCTTCCTCTCTTTCTCTCTTTAGCGAGCTGAGAAGCTCTTGCTCTGCTGCCAGTCACTAAGATGCTCACTGCTGCTCTCCCCTCACTCTGTCACTCTTTTCTTTTTGCTGAGCTGAATTGCATACTATCTCCCCATCTGCTTTTCACTGTTTCTCAATTGATTCATCTGGTTCTCCCTCTCTTAGTATTGATCTGCGTATTTGTGTCTTTGCTTGTGCAGCCTCTAGTGGTCGAGCTGCTCACAGGGTCAGAATTCATTCTTTTGCATAGCAGTGATTTCGCTCCGTGATTACAGCAGGTACCAAAACACATATTTTTAAAGCTATGACTGATCATTTTTCAGTTTAACTATTCTTAAGATCCTTTTTACCAACAATTTATGTCATATAGTTGCTTTGAAAAAGCAACTTTGGTCACGATTTTACGAGAAAATTGTCATTCACATTTCAGTGAGAGGATTTATTGTTCAGCATTCAAAAACCTGACAACTGCACGGTGACTAAAAATGGAAATACAAATAGTTTGAAATCAATAGATCTTCTTGAGTATCTTAGTTTTAAAGATGCAAGATTTTCATTAATAAAATTGACTGTTTAAATGATAAATTGAGGGAATATGTTGAGATGTCGGGCTCCACAGGAGCAACCGTACACTTTGTTCCAAATATAGCCTTTAATCTGGTTCTGATGATTGAAATGGAGCACAAGATTGTTAAACTAGTGGCTCAAAATGATCTCCTACATATATGGCAGACAATATGAAAGCAAAAAAAATAAAAATAAAAATAAAATATTCCTTTCAAACTGTTTAATTACCTCGACTGTATCTCAGAGGCAATCTTTACCAACGTCGTGGTCTGCCGTCTCTTTAAGGAAGCAGGTGGAATGAACCAGGTTACTGTAACCATCAAGACTTAATGAACAAGAACCATCAAATTGTACTTTATTTGTACTGCATGATAGCAACTGTCAGTCATAGTTGCACGATTTAGCAGTGATTATTTTAAAAAAAATGATTTAGATCAGTTGTTTGCAAAAAGTTAAAGGGGCTATCTTCATTCATCTTTATAAAAACAACAGAGGAAACTAAATGAAATTTCACATTACCATCTTATTATCCACTAGCCGACAGACTGACAGAGTTTATCCTCCTTGAAACATCACCACCTCGTTTCCCTCCAGTTTTATATATCATGAGTAATGTTTATAAATATCTATGAGACAGAAAAATTAATTAAGAATCTTAATTATTGACATGACATATAATTAAATTAAAATTTCATGGAAAATGACAGCTACCAGCCAATTAAGGTCTCTGGTCATGATGATATTGAACCAATTCATTGATTTGACTGAAGAGAAAACTGAAACCACAGTGATGAAACTTATTTGTTTACAAAACCAAAAGTTCAGATGTTATAAACAAGGTTGATGTTTTTTTAAACAGTAATTTGATGGAGCTGGAGATTTTGAGCAGAGCTAATTATGCACATATCACAGGTGGCGGTGCAGAGCTGTGGAAACTTGCAGTAAAATGAAGTGCGATGAAGCCCGTGTTGAAATCCAGTGGCTCAGACGTTTTAAGGAGGCCGATCCCTCAGCTGCTTCTTTGAGGTATACTGGTAATGAGCATGTTAGAACTCTGAAAGGAGGAAAAGATTTAAACAAGTTGGTGCTTCAAACGGAACATTTTTACATTTTCACAATAGAAATCTGCATCCCAAAAGGTCCCTACATAGAATATGAGATCATTTTCTAAAATTGTAGTGCGTTTATATGCTGTGTGAGTTAGATGTATTAGCTAATGTACTCCATCAGTCTGGGATGCTGTGAATGATGCATAACATTGTCTTTTTTATGAATATTTTGGTTCCATAATGGCATCATGTATCTGTATCTGCACCTTATCTTTAATCTTATATCAGTGTATACTGAGTTTTTAAATCTGCAGGAGTTTTCATGTGTTATATAATCAGAAGTTGTTCATGTGTTATAATATATTTTTAGTAAAATTATATTTGTGACTTTTGATTGTTAGTTCACCATTATTTTTGCCTCACCTGGTGTTTGTTACCTGCTTTTATGAGTGTTTTCACCATCATAGGAATTTTCAACCACCTTCGGATCCTGAGTTCCCTGAGTGATTATTTTTCCGTCTTTGTATCAGACAGACATTCACATAAATCTACTGCTGTCATTTCCACTGAGGACAACAGGAAAATCCTCCTACTTTGAAATCAAATTAAACCGTCCTAATCCCATTTTGTACTAAACTGATTTGATAAAATTGTTATTTTACTCTCCCACCTCACCTGTCTTTCTCTACATTTAGAAAAAAGTTAGAAATATATTTACCAAGAAATCAAGCAGTTTTTTTATTTTCAGTGTTTTCAGTGGTGCAGTCTTTTTCATTCTTTCCATTTTCACTTAATGCTGTGTTACAAATGTAGACAGATTAAATGCCTGTTTATTTCATGTTAAACAAATCTCCACTGGGAGGGGACCTAAGGGCAGACCCAGGAAATACACCTGGCCTATTAGTGTTAGTAGACAGGGTTACCTGGGCTGAAGATGTTCCCACTTTAACCGGGTTCTAGATAAGCAGCAGAAGATAAAAAAAAAAAAAGATTAATTGATGGATGTTGCTTGCTCCTTGGAAAAAGAAGCTTTAAATTAGACCACAGGCTTATTTTAACATCTCTTGAGGCTGCACAGCTTCCTTTTGTCACCTCATTCTTGCAGCAAGTGATTTTGCTTCTTGGCCTCGTATTGTGCTCACCAATCCTGTAGAAGCTGGTGTCTGAGAAAGGTGTCAACATGTTTGAATGTTGGATGCCAGCATGGCTTCAGCTTCTGACACTTCCTCCTCTAATCCATCCTCACAGTTTGTTTTTATACCTCTCTCATCTTCATCAATGTGGCGATCGATTAAAGAGCCAAGAGTCTCACTTATAGTACACTGATCTGTCAAACTGCACAACAAACTTTGAGCAAGGAACTAGAAAAGCAATATATATGAGAAAAATTCAACTCTATTGAAACTATGTTGCAACTGTCTATGAGAACTGGCAACAAGTGTCGTTCTATTGGGACAGACACTCTACTTGGCAAGTTTCCATAGTGGTTGCCAGGTATCCTAAGGTGTGTTTGTGTGGGTATGTGTGTGCATGTGTGTGCTCTGACAAGGACATTTGCTTATATGTGTGTACGTTTATGCATGTGCCCACCATATAGATGAGGAAGTACCTGAGTTTATTTTTTATCTATATACATATATACAGTTGGATATTACGACTGCAGTCGTAACATGATTTCATACATAGACACAATTAGCAGGAGACTGAGAACATACTGTAAATAACTGGAGCATCCTGTGTGCTGATTGGCTCAGAGATGGAGCACATTAGATTCCACTTTGCATCATCCAGCATCTTGACTCGCTCATTCAGCATCAACATGATCCACTGCATAAAGTGTTTAAAATATATAAAAATAACCATATAAACATATATAAACATAGGGTTGTAGCTGGTTTCTCCAGCAGTCGTTGCAAGTAATACAATGAATATCTAGTTTTGCAACACTGTGATTGCAACATGGTTTTAGGTCATTTTAAAAATCGTGTCACTCAAGCTTTGAATTATGTTTCAACCGATAAAATGCAGAACAAAAGTATCACTTTGCTGTTTGTTTCATGCATTAAAGCTTTTGGATATGAACTCCAACATCATAAAACCCTTTTAGCTCATCCACGGGTCCTTTTCAAAACGTATTTGAAAAATAGATAGTCTTTGTTGTGTAAGCTGTTAAAAGCTACTTCAAGTGTTAAATTATACAGTTTTTATTTCGCTTGCTACATCATGTGGCTGTGTTCAACAAAGCTAAATGTGCTTCTTGTTATTTTCATCAAATGTTACATGCTAACCAACCAGCGCAGCTCAAAATAACATCGCCAAGATTTTTTTTTTCCCATCTCCAACTAAAAAAATAAATAAATACATGAAAACTATTTGCATATTTATATTCTCAAATACATATACAGGATCTAACATATGTTCACACGCCATACTCAGAGAATATATAGTGGGTTGTTACACCTCTCAGTTGTCCCAGAGTTCAGAGAGAGTCACATATTCTCCATGAAGTCTAACATCACTCAGGTTATTATTTATTAAAGTGAAACTTGAAATCATTCTGCAATATTTTGTAACAATTCTGGTATTTTTAAGTTTGGATTTGAGATGCTAAAACTCAGCAGTAGCCTTATGCTATTAGCTATTTATGCAGTCATATAAAAACAGGAGATAGCAGCATCATACTTGGCACAAAGATCCTGAATGTGACAGAAGCTGATCAGACAGTGTGAACGAAATGGCGGAAAGACCAACTGTGAAGGTGCTTAAGAGGAAATCATTTCAGCAAAACGGCACAAAACTGTAAAAGTTACATTTGCCAAAAAGAAGTGTGAAACCTACCGTCAATACAGATTTTGCTCAGCTGGAAGTCACGTGAGAACAAAACGAGTGGACGGCACCGCAGTGCTCTCGTGTTCCACCAAGCGATGCGCGGAAAGATGACTGTTAGTCTCAAGAAAAAAAAACCTAAATCCCAAAAGTAAGATTTCCTTTCTGCAAAGATCAACTGAAAAGAATAATTTCCAAATAAGAGCAGAACATCTCTGGAAAAGAATTTAATCTTTCAAGAAAAAACAAGACAAACATGCAAATATTTAAATTTCAACTCAGTATTGGGTTCATACCACAGAAAAGTGCCTTCTAGCCCTGGGGGTTTAATTTGAGGGATCTATTTTAAGCAAAGTCTGATTTCAAAAGTAAAAGCAGATGTTGTTTGTGCTTTTCAAAGGTATACGGTAACTTTTATTGCAAGGGCAAGTAAAGTCAGACTTGAAACACATGAGCAGATTTTTGTTGGTAAATTGCAGCAGAAGATATAAGAGTAAAGGTAGAGTTTGGATAAACCTCTGCAGTGAAGCACATCTGTTGATACAGTCTTTAGCACAACAGCAGAACTGAATGTTTACTTGCTGCTGATTTTGTTTTTTACAAAAAATTAAACTTTGCAGGCAGCCTGATGTTTTTTTTTTATCTTTTGTAAGTCACCAGCATGAATATGCATCAATTATATAATTAACAAAGGCGTTAAAGAGGAAATCAACCAAAAAATTCAGGTGTTTCCAACGAACAGGATGGAGATTTGCTGAGAGCTTGTGTACAACTAAAAGTGTTGGCAGAATGGGGAAAAATAGCTGGCCTAGAAAGAGATCCACAGGGTGCCATTAGCCAGGTATAGCAGCAAAACCTGATGCTATAGCTGTCACAGCTGATGAACTGACTTTGTAGGAGATCGCTTGCTGGCTCATGGAGGAATCATCACGTGGAGCTAATTACAAACGCTCAGCCAGGAAACACTGGGAAAATACAAGAAATTTCATTTGAAAAAATATCCCACAATAAGAGTGTGACACAGTCTGAGCTTTAAAGCAACAGTCTGGTTGAAAAGAAAAGAAAAGAAAAGAAAAGAAAAGAAAAGAAAAGAAAAGAAAAGAAAAGAAAAGAAAAGAAAAGAAAAGAAAAGAAAAGAAAAGAAAAGAAAAGAAAAGAAAAGAAAAGAAAAAGGTGATAAGTAACAATGATAAATGATAAACTTTGGGCTTTTTTTTCTGTCAAAATTTACATTCAATTTTAAATATGTGTAAGAAAAACCAACAACAGTTTCACCTGAAATACCGAGTGTCTCATAGACAAACGAAAAGGATGATATCCATCTATTTCCTATCAGCTGTGCAAAACTATGAAAGTTTACGTGTAAATTTAACAAAATCTCTTCCGCCATATTGATTGATAAGATCAATTGTTGAAAATCATGGAACTATTTTCGTGGAGGTTTAGTTTAGTTTTTGTATTTCTTCACAGTTTTCCTCATTAATCATGAGTAATTTAGGTCTGACATCTGTGTTGCTGAGCCTAAAATAAAGCTACACAAAAACACAGCACTCAAACTCATAAATATTAGTTTACAACCGAAGGTTTAATATTAAACAAACAATAGAGCTGAATTCTCCTTCATAGCTCAACAGATGTTTTTGGATATAGTCTAAACATATTGCAGGGTCTATGATTCTGTGTCACTCCTCAACTCTCTTCATTTTGTCACGTCACAATAAGTATTGAATTCACTTGTATCTGTGCATAATGACTGAGTGCACCCCTGCAACATCACTATAATTTAAAATAAGTCAGAAGTGTGTTTTTTTAGACACCCTTTAAATAAAAAAAACTTGTGAAAACGTTAAATGACTTTTCCACATTTTCTGAATATGATTTTTTGCATTTAATTTTGCAGTTATAAAGAGAAGTTACCTTAACCTTTAATTTACCTCTAATTTTATACCGTATGCACCATAATATGAAAGAAAAATCCTGGAATGTGCAGAAATCCTGTGTAAAGTTACAGTCAAAAGTTTTAGGTTCACACATTAAAATCACTGCTTGGATACACATTTTTCTTTTCTCTTTGCAGCACAAAAGTCATTTCTTATATTCTATGATATATTCTCATGACTGTAACAGACAGCCTTTGGATTTGTTTCCCCATTTGATTAGATTTTTTCATCACTTTCGATTTCACAAATAGTTTGCTTCAGTTCGGACACTAATTGACACTGATTTAAAAATTATTAAGAGTTTCAAAATATTTCCAAATAAAACAGGACAAGAAAACGAAACCTGTCTAGCGTCTCTGTTATACAGTTTGCAGATACTCGTGCCTGTTGAGGACACACTGTTATTTTCTGTCCTTTCATGATGTCTTCAGTTTTGTTGATATGTTCCAGTCTCATAAATATTAAAGCTTGTGTGCACTGTTTGATATTCAGTGTGTAAGAGCCTCATCTCAATTCAAGTCCTCCATTCTGGTTATATTCTAACATCATTTTAATATTTATATTGCAGCCCAGAGTATTTACTGTAAATCCTTAGAATAAAACCATCAGCTTTCTGGGGAGAATGAACCCAGACACCCACAAGCACAAAGACGCACCAAATTTACAGAATTTGATCAGGGCATAAGACTTGCTGTACTACTGTAAAATAAATCAACACCACACTTTATTGTTCTCTCTTTCGCTGATGCAAATTTCCAAACAGAGGTGTTGATTATTCTGAACAGCTATTTCTATGCAAAACTCTGTAAAACATGCTGCACTGTGCAGAATTCAACACTCGCAGAGGCTCTGGCAAGTTCCCGATTTATTTACCTCCTGCGCAAAGTCACTCTTGGATGCAATGCCAGTCACATATCTCATTTTGCTCCAACAGTCATCGCACTGTTGTCCTTTATAGGCCTCAGAAAGAGGACTATTTCAGAAAATCTGATGATAAGAAATGATTTCTCTCTACACTCTCAGCTGCTTTCAGTATGTTTCTCCTTTTTCATATGGTGATCAAATGTTTGGGTATTCCATTTATGTGCCATATTTTACATTTGATTCTACTATCTCTAAATAACTGCATTGGATGAAATCATATTTACTTCCACTAGAGCCAAAACCAGAGGGGATTATAAGATACCATTCTGGGGGGAGCATTATTAGGGAGACTGCTTTTCCTTATCGGGCAGTTCATACTTCTTCTTTTTTTTTATTTTATATAGACTGAAAAGTTTTCTGTCTGAAATGCCACAGGATTTAGGGTCTAATATTCCTGCAGCAAAGGCTGTAAGCTTGTACCATTCAGAGACCCTGGTTTATCACAAAGCACAGACAAGACTAACACAAAAGAAAACAGCTTTCAGCTCCGATGCTCCGAGTTCAAATATGTCTGTGCATGCACTTACTCTTCTGGAGAATTAGAGATACTGACTTGTGCAAAAGCCCCCACCTTAATCAATAATGCGTTACCATTCTGACCTCAGGAATGAGTGTGCGTGCATGTTTGTTTGTATCTCTAGCATATCTTTAAGTTGGCTCTGCAGTGCACTGGTGATCTGACCAGGGCTTATCCTGCCTCCCGTCCTTTGACATGTGGAAAAGGCTCCCACTCATCCTGCAGCCCTGAACAGAATAAAGCAGAATACTAAATGAATAAATGAATATGCCTTTTTTTTTTCTTGTAAACTTGAATGCACCCAGGTATGTCTGGTTTATGTAGATCAAAATGTACCTGAGCTACAATTGTTTCACATCCAGCCTGCAGCATCCTGTTGAACTCCAGTCACCCTCTTAAAACCATCCATTTTCTCATAAAGTTTAATTCTCTCTGTACAAATAAGCTTTTGCTCTCCATATATGAATAAAACCAGCAGAGAAATTCTTCTTCTCTATGCTACTACACAACCTTTTCACTGTACAAGTGGCCTCTCCAGTCAGTTAAATGTGGTAGAAAGTAAATAAATATAACATTTATAATGGTTTGATTATTTTAATATTGATCATGACAGGCCCAGCTTTTAAAAAATGTTACATTTAATTAGCTTTTTTTAAGTTTCTATGCACTCAAATGGCACATAAAACAGTAGGTCTTTGAATGAATATCCATCTGTTCTTCTTATGTTTATTAGCTGCACCATAAGCTCAAAAATATTGTGAACATCTGTCACAGAAAGCCTATTTTCCAAGAGAAAAGATTCCGCTTTTTTATTTATTTCCTTTGATTGAACGAGGAAGATTAAAGAAGTAAAGACTTCTTTAATTAATTATACATGAAACATTCTTTCTGTCCTCTAATTAAAGATCTACTGAGTTGTCCAACAGACGTCAGACTCTCAGGAGTCTCAGTGTCTCTCCACTCTTCATTACACCTCCTTTTTATCACCATGCCAGCTCCAAAAACAATCTGTCAGTGAGTTTTTATCAGCCTGAGGAGGAGGAACAGTTTAACTGAACCACTCTAACATTTAGAGCTGTTTATAAGTATAGAGGGATAATAATAATAATTATTATTATTAAAATAATAATAAATTGGACTGTATAGCAATTAACTGTAACTAGCCAGGCTGGACGGAGGCCAAGTCGGCTCCCGTTCAGTTCATCCCTCTGTCATGTTGTACGATTGTCACCTTGTACCCATCTGTCACAGGTCTCTGCATTCACCTCAGCAGCCATTAGGTGATTAATAATGGACATCTTTGAAATCAAAATAAACATTTTACAATGCGTATAAAGACAAACAGTTTTACTAATATTGCATGTTTTCAAGTTTAATTTATTTGAAATAATTTAACTTTTTTGGAATTTTTTTTATGTCTTAACGTTTTTTATATTAACTTCTTCTTAATTTCTATTTTAATCTGACACTAAGCATCTAAAATAGTTCATACATTTGCCTAAAAACATGAGATGAAATATTCCAGTAGCAGCATTTGCTTCACTACACCTACACTGTCAAGAATCTGTGCCTGCCACATCTGTAATTTACCCCCCTTGAGCTGTTAAACATGTTGTTGGTGATTTAATGTGCAGGTGTCTCCACATGCAAAAGCACATGCGGGGCCAGTCACAGGGAAACCTGCAATGTAAATAAAACTGAAGAGAAAAGACTCTTTACAGTATGTAACAATAATGCGGAGCTCGATTCAGTGCAGGACTGAATAGAGCTGGTGCCTGTAATGACACGTGTATGAGTTCCTGCAAGGTCATATCCATGTGGGGATATATATACATATGCATATGGTAAGTGCAAGGGTGAAAAGTGGTAACCATTTTATATCCAGCTGGTATGAAATGACAGCTGGGTGTGAAATGGGGTTGGGTGAAGAGACAAATTGACCTACAGGGAGAATTTTCAAAATACTGTTAAATCTGACTTCCTCTGAGTGTTACTCTCATAAATAAATTTAAAAAAAAAAAATACTGCAACTTTATTATTTATTATTTATTTACAGTTTAACAACATCTATCATGAAACTCAATTTTGCATTTCAGCACATAAGTAGATAATAAAGATATTGAAGCATTTATCAGCCTGTATAACTTAAATAAATTTAAAAAAAAAAGGTTAATTTGGGGCTTCTATATTTCTAAAAGGGCAACATATTCTTTTTACATATACTGACAAGATATAACAGGGTACCAGTTAAAGGATGAGCGGTTTGTTTTGGAGAATCCTGACAGCAGTTTTGATTTTCACCAAAATGAAAGGAGTTATCTCTTCTTCGTCGTGGCATGAAGTCAATGAATAAGACACTGAAATCCATCTGACAGAGAGACTTAATGCTCTGCCAGTACAGTGAGAACTCAGACTCCAACATTACCTCCCCAACAAAGTGACCTTAACAGCACTTCTGCTCATCTATTTTTAACAGAGAACAAAACAATCCTGTTCGCTGTTACAGAGATCTTCTCTTTTTTATTTTGTTCATGAGAATACAAACTGTTATTATTCTACATTTAAAGAGCAGTAAGATAATCTGACTGTCCTTGTTTTTTTGTTGTTTTTTTTTTTTGCTGGTTGAACAGTTGACAAATTCTGCTATTTTTTGTAAATATTCCTTACATTTATTCACATAGCCTAGTATTTATATTATTTATCCCAATAACTTGGATATACCAAACTATTTTGCATTAAAGTTTTGTGCAATGTTAAAACTGTCCTATAAGTCAGCAACAATGACACAACATTTTAAAACATAAAAATGTACAATAGAAAGATGTACATTTTGTTAATATCTAAAATAATTGACATTTGAGAAATAGCAGAATTGATAAAAGAACAATAAAAAATTCCTGTCAGGTGATTTAGTAGATTCTTTTGTTGAGGTGTTTATTTGAACCGTATCCCTGACCTGAAAATATATGCAGTGACAGCAAAGAATAAAAAGAACTGCACAGACTCTCATAGAACTGTTCCAGAAAAATCCTCAAAATAGGAACCAAAAGACTCAAGGATGCTACGGAACGTAATTGCAAGCTTTCATCATGAACAGGATTTGAGTTTACATCTAATCATAAACTTGCATGTTAAAGAGGCCATTTCATACAAATTTCAGGACTTTGTGGTTATTTCTTAAGTATTAACCAGTAATGTGAAACATTTTATATCTAAAAAACGTCAGGAAACACTGATTAACAGACCTTTCAATCTGTCTGCATTAAAATTTGGGTGGTTCTGGCTCCTTCCATCAGGCCTCGAGCAGCAGCTTATTCATATTCATTATTCGAATTTGCTGGACTCTGATTGGCTAACAAACTAGCCTATCAGAGCAAGGTATACTGTTTCCTTCCCCGCTGCGCATGGCAACTGTAGACATTCTCCTCCAGTTTGCTACGTCTTATGCTACAGCTTTTAGCCAGCAGCATGCTAGGTGTGGTTTCAGCTGCAGGAGCTGTTGAATACTAACGAACAAAGGAGTTGTGATGAAACAGATACAGGCCGTTTGAACTCGGGAGAACTCGGGTTTTATCACCACCTGCGTAGTTTGAGAGATAAAAACTGAAAGAGAAGTTGTTGACCTGTTTTCCCACCCACTATGAAGGTAAGAACACCTGTGGAGCTAAAATATTCAACAGAAACCTCAGAAAAAAACGTTTTTATTTGGAAGGGCCTCTTTAAATACTGGACTAAACATTCTAGTGAGGGGTCTGTTTGTGGCCCAGTTGTTTCCTTTAAAGCAGATAATTAGCATTATACGGATGTTTCTCACCACCTCTATGCTGATGATAACTAGTTGTTCTTTTTATTATTAAAAAACAATGTTTCTGTCTTTCTACAGCATCTCTAAATTAAACCCCCTTGTTTCTGAGGTTTAAATGAAGGGTAATTGTTTTTGCTTTTATAACATCAGATCTGGACTATTATAATGTTTTTATTTACTTGCATAAATAAGAAAAAGCCTGACCACATTTGGGTCATCAAGAACTCTGTTTCAAGGCTAACTAGTACACACAAAAGAACCCATTTCATGCATGTTTTAGCTTTCCTTCACAGATTGTTTTCAAATCTTGATACAAACTTTTACAACTTCGCATTTTCAAGCTCTTCTTCTCATCTTTGTCCTGCTACACTTTCACACCCTGACCTGCAGTCTAAGGTCAGCTGACAAGCAGCTACTTGTGGTTCCAAAAACCCAAGATGCTTGCAGCTTTGAAGATCTTAGAATGTGGAATACTTTGTCTCGTTCCTTGTAGAAAATGTTGCTGTTCTCAGAAAGCAGGTAAAAACTTTTCTTTTTGGACAGGCTTTTAGTTAAGCAACAGTTTCTGTTGTATTTATGTACTTGTTCTGTCTTGTGTGTTTAACATATCCTGTCTGTTTGTATGTTTTCTATGAAGCACTTTGTGATTCTATATTTGAAAAAGGTTCTATATAAAAAAAATGTTTTTACTTATAAGTGTTCATGTTGGGTGAAATGGAGCTTCTATATGAAATGTGACTACTAGCCTGTTCAAGGTGGACTTAACCTTTTGTCTTATGATCGCTGGTTTGGTTCCTGCTTTTCTGAACCTTCAACAAGCAGTTTTAAAACTTATGGACACATTTTTTTGGAAAGCCCTTTCAGTTTTTTGCTGGTTTGCATGGCTGGTTAACCTTTTTCATTTTTTTTTTTATGGAAATGAAAACCCAAAATTCTGTCTCATGAAAGGTGCTTATAGGATAAGAATAGAATTGATGACATTAACAGTGTAGATTTACATTGGTGCACAGTCTGTTAGCAATCGGTGTTTTACACATTTCACTGTCCTTTTAACCGTTTGAGGTATTTCACTCCTTTATAAATTTTTGTACTGCCGGTATTTCGACCATTTGCAGTCCTTCTAAAGTATCAGGTCATTTTTCGTATCTAATTCAGCCACTTTCTTTTTTACTTCAGAATGATGGAAGGTTGGCCTAGGCTTTTCCAGCACTTGCACTATTAATGGTCACATAATGTGTTGTGTAATTACACTGTTCATCTGATAAGCAAATATAGGTCTACATAACCACTTCATAGTGAGACTAACAGTCTTTATAACTTGTTGGTTCAATAGCACCAAATGTGCATGAGTGGAGAAAGAGTTTGTATTTGTTAGTAATCATGTCATGGGGTGCCAGGGAACAATCAATTCATGTCTAAATCATGATTCTTATTTAGCAAGATCTCGGATTGATCCAAAATGTTTAAGTTTCATTTCCTAAAAAGAACATTTCCAAACATTTCCTAGCTTACTAGCTTTGCATGTTGTTTGTCAAGCAACAGCCTCCGTAGGGTTTTGTTACACTAAGGGCAGGTCCTGCGCACCAACATTAGTTAACTAGCTTCAGATGTAACCTAATGTTTCTGCACGGAGGAGGAGAAATATATACAGCCTGACTCATCTTTGCTAAAAGCAAATATTTGGGCTCATTTTGGGTTTTACCATTTTCCCAGGTAAGAAAGAGCTTGTCATCCTAATACATTCAGTGTGTAAAATCTGCAAATTGAAAGTCCAGTACTTCAGGAACGCTTCAAATGTCGAAGTCCACACCTCTGAGTCCAGACCTCTGAGTCCACACCTCTGAGTCCAGACCTCTGAGTCCACACCTCTGAGTCCAGACCTCTGAGTTCACACTTTCAGCCATCACCCAGAGCCAAAACAAGTGGAGCAGCAGGAGCCACTTGCAGTTCCTGACCAGCACACACTCCATCACTTCACTAAACTTCCAGCCAACTCTAAATGGGCAAAATGAATATATAAATCACTTGTTTTGTTAAAAAAATAAACATTCACCCCACAGCACTGTGGAGAAGGAAAGCTTTAGATTCATGGTACATAAGACTGAGCAAGTATGTCATACTATCTTCTCAAGTTTTCCACAAGAAAAAGTCATACCACAACTTTACAAAGAGACAAAAGTTGAAGTTGAAATGGAAGCCCGGCCAAAGCCCACAGAGTGGATTCCTGTGATGCAGGATGTGAAGAATGTGAAGAATCGATTCAGAATCAGAATCTAACTGAATAGTGATTTTTTTTTTTTGTAAGATTGAATTGTATGATTGAACATGTTATTAAAAATCTATCTCTTTATGTAAACTGGTGTTTATATACCTGTATGTTATTTTACCTTTCTACTGTTGGTTACTGAAATTTCCTGTCCTGAGTTATTTTCTCGCATTTCTTGTGCTGAAATACAACCTAACCGTCACTTGAAAAGTGATTGCGATAATAAAAATAACTCTTTGTAGGGAATGAAAGTGAAATGAACGATGATATTCCTTTGAAGGACACCCGTCTGCAGCTCCTTCTACTGCCTGCACACCCCACTGGAATCTTTTATCCATCTATTTGTTACAATGTGTAGTTTTCAGAGGTATGTCTTATTTTTTTTTGAGGTCTGCAATTTTAATCCCAAGTATTGCTCAGACACTGATAATCATCTCTTCTCACTTCTAAAAGTCGACTTCTCACAGCAGAAAGTGAAGCAGGAACTTTTTTATGCTCTTGTTAAGAAAACGAATCTTCTGATTTCTTAAACTTTTTTTTTCTTTTTATCAAACCCGAAACCTAAAGAAATGCTTTATGACTGACAAATAAAAGTTTTGCTTAAAAAAAAACTTTGTACCAACAAATAAATGAATATTTGGTTCTGTAAATCTGCTATAATCAAGAAACATGAGATTTTTTTGGCTTCACTGAAATGACAGCATTGATAAGTTCATTAAAGCTGGTGTGTATGTGTTTGTGCATTTCAGTCCACATGCACATCTATGCAAATTGAAAATCTTAGACTGTCTAATTAAAGTACCTCCTCTGTGCGCCCCTGCTGTTTTACCCTCGGAGTCTGCAGCGCTGACAGGGGCAGTAGAAGAAGAAAATTCTTCAACCACAACGACTCTCACAGATTGCAGTGAGTTGCTTTTGAACTTTCCTTTTTTGTCAGATTGGTGACCAGTCACACACACACACACACACACAAACACACAGACACGCTTTTCTCCTTTTCCTAATTGGTGAAGTGAGGATAAGAAGGTAATCGACACAAATAGAGAAACCAATTAAGAGTTAGATGACTAGCCTGAGTGCGAGGGTGAAAATCATCAGCCAGTCGGAGGTCGCGCAGGACTGAGCTGCATGACACATCTTTATTAGGAGCAAAGAACTGCTTTGAGCATGACTGGAGTGCTGATGGCAATAATAAGCAGGTGGCTCAAAGAAAAACAAATGAAATCATTGAATATCACTGAATCTGAGCCTGTTAACCTGCTTTGTTGACCTGTTAGTGATCTGTAAAATCATATCGTTTGGAAATTGCATTTTTTTAATGACTGTTCTCAATAGTTCTGATGCTGATAAAATCCTAACAAGCAAAGGTTTCAAATAAACCTACAAATAAGTTTTGAAACAGGAAAAAGAAAGTGGAATAAAGAAAACATAATTACAATGTACTCGACAAACCAGAGCCTCATGAACTGTTGTAGTATATCGTTTTTTAAACGAGTTTTTAGCAAAACAAAAAGGTGTATTTTCCTTCAGCTGCATTTCTTACCATTTGCTTTGAAAGCTGTTTATTTTTTTGTTCAAAATATGAATGAAATTGCAAATTAAGATGGTTAAATGTTCCAGAAATGTGTATAAACAACCTGATTTTATCCACTAAAAACAATATTTTCCTTGTTGTATTTCATAAAGTTCCTGATCTTGTGTAGTTTAAACTCAAGCCCCCTGCTGGCCACATGCCTGAGAATCTGCTCTGCTCCTCAGAGATTGGTCAAATACAGAAGAATTATTTGACGAAGGAGTTTTATTTATTAAATGTTTTAAAAATCGATGATTATTATTAAAATTCTAAGTAGAACACACAGCATTGTAAAACTTACTGACTGCAGCAAATTACAACTTTAATATTTTGCGTTTTTTTCTTCTGCTCACTGAGTCAGTGAATTTTGATTGAGCTTCCCTCCAGCTTTAACCTTAAATCATCATTTTAGAAACACTGATAGCCTGGTGGTAATTGTGTGAAAAAGAAAAATGTGAAGAGCGTCATGAGACCATAAACTATTTCTATCACTAAAGAGTCTCTGCAGATCAATATAAGACAGCTGCGTAGTGTGAATCCCTAAACTTACTCACAATTAGCTCTCCAAACAGGGTCGGGGCTGACAAGCAGAGGAGTTATTGACTTTAAATGGATCTGAGAGTACGTTTGTGCAATTATAAGACATATACTCTATTCGAGACAATAGAATAGTTTCTGTTGAAAATAATGGTAGTGAACAAACAAATGTGCAGCGCTTTAATGTAGTTACGTTGGATCATTTAGTGTTTTATGTAAACAGAGGGGACAGACTGATAATTTGTTCTGCTTTTATCTCATTTCTCAGTTTGAAAAAAGGAGTCAGTGAATAGCTGCAGTGTGCAGCTCTTTAATGGAATGAGCTCTCCCATGTGAAACCACCGATTCTTTTTAAGAGTAATTGTTTTTTTTTTTCTCTTTGGTTAGAAAAAAAAGCATGTCATACACATGAGAGATAGAGTACATGTATTTTAGCAGTGATCACACTGATGACTTGTTTTAAATCAGTTTAAAAAACCATAAAACCAAAAAAAAACACATTTATTTTCATTGATACGATCTTGGGCCCCATAAGCTACAACTATTTAACTATTTCTCCTCTGACCTGATTTTATCTAATTAACTTTTATAAATATTCTAACCATAAATGTGCATTTTATTTTGTGTTAAACCCATGTATCACTGTATCATTTACTTTTATTGTGCATCACTGGAACTTAAGCAGAGACTAGAGAGAGCTGTGATTCAGTAAGACAGAAGTAAAAGGAGAGAAAAGAGAAATCTAATGAGAGATGAGGGAGCAAGGAATAAAACGACATCAAAAAAATGGGAGGAGTGACATGTTGGACAGGAGCTTGAGAGGAGAAGAACAAAGTGCAGGATAATATTTTTGGAGCAGAGAAGTGTAACAAAAAAAAAGGCCATTAAATTTGATGAGTAAAAACAGAACATGTACAGCCAAGATGTTAAAAAAGTGATGTAACAGCCAAGTTTCACAAAATAAAATTGGGGCTTTTTTTAATCTGGAACAGACAAGAAACTTGACACTCAAGTGCTAGAAACAAAAAATAAACCTGCAAAAAAACCCAATTATAATTTTCAACTGTAAATCAATATATCTATTGCATGAATCACTTTGTTTATATATATTCTCTTATGTATGAGATCGGGTTATTTAGGAAGGACATGAATGTACAAGGTGCAACCTGTAAAAATGTCCTTCATGTTAATGTGGTTGTTTTAAAAAGTCTTACTTGTGAATTTATTGAGCTCTGATTCATTCAGTCATGTCTGTTTGATGATAGTTTAGATCAGGGGTCTCAAACTCCAGGCCTCGAGGGCCACTATCCTGCATGTTTTAGATGTTTCCCTGCTTCAACACACCTGATTCAAATGAACAAGTCGTTAACAGGCTTCTGCAGGACTTGTTGAAATACAGAGGATTTGAGGCCCTCGAGGCCCTCGAGGCCTGGAGTTTGAGACCCCTGGTTTAGATAGAAAGGAAAACTCAAGAGCAACAACAATCTCTTCATGCCCCTTGCACTGATTTTTTTTTTTTGTTGCACACTCTTTTTAATCTGCAAAAAGATTGAAACAAATAAAAAGGAACGATTAATTCTTTATCATCAAAGTTAATGCTAAAAGGATCATAAATGCACACAGGTGCATGAACATTTAAAGGAATTCACACAACAAGCAAAGATAAACAAATCATCTTTCTTTAGAGACGATCTCTCTAAAGCAACACAGAAAATGAAGTTAGATGAAAAGAAACGAGAAGTGCCGCGTTATCTGTAAACTCTCTGCTCATCCTCAGATGTGATGACTGACTCATTACAGTGCAGCGTCATAATCTCATCAGCACCTCACTTTAAAGCAGCCCGTGTGGCGATGTTGTTAGTATGCACTGAGGATTGCTGCACTGGCAGCCATGATGATGCTGGGATGAAGACTGTCACTCACAACGACATCTGCGTCTAGAAAATCAGCTCTTCCATTCAAACCGTCATGTAGGCTTGGATTTTAGTTTCTAAGTGTTTGATATGTATTTAAGTTTTTAATTGTCTTCCTTTGACTATAAATGAAACATAGTTGATGCTTTAGTTTCATACAGTGGATAAATCTTTTTTAGCTCAAATTATTTTATAATTATGCCAAGAATTTATAATACAGATACACAAATATATATTTTTCAAAGCTTTCACCAATAACATAAAGTTAGATTATATTGTTACACGTCAGTTTTATTTAGAAGCACTTTTTTTTTTATTTTTTGAGCTGAGAATAATTCATGTTCTTGCTTGTAGGTCATATTTGTAAAAGTGTAGCTGTACAATAGAACAAACAGACACCTCTGTAAGGTCTGCTGTTCACACAAAATCAAACACAAATGTGTGTTTCTGAGAATGAGATGAGATGTTTGGTTTTACAAATTTCAGTCTAACCCTAATAATTCCTTTATTTTTCAGTTTATTAGACAGATAATTTGTTTGAGAAAGAGCAAATTAAATGAAATTTGATGTTTTTTTATATCAGTAAAACTTTCTTATTTGCTATAGGTAAACTTTTCCAGATGGAATGTTTCTTCATTTTTCTTTCTAAATAAAAACAACAAGGATGGATGAATTGATGGACGGACGGACGGACGGACGGGCAGGCGGGCGGGCGGGCAGACAGACAGACAGACAGACAGACAGACAGACAGACAGACAGACAGACAGACAGACAGGCAGGCAGGCAGGCAGGCAGGCAGGCAGGTAGACAGACAGACAGACAGACAGACAGACAGACAGACAGACAGACAGACAGACAGACAGACCGACCGATCTAGCTTACAGATTTTAAACCATCATTTTAAAACATTTCTAGTTTATTCGGGGCATCTGTGGTTCACAAGGTTAACTTGATCCGAATAGATAGTTTGTCTTTGTTTCCTTCGAGTGGTGAGTAATAAAGAAGAAGAGCTACAGCTGCTAATTGTATCTGTTTCACTCATTTATTCACGGGAAAAACACACGTTATACTTTTGTTAAGCAAAATAACTGCAATGATACCTACAAAAAACAACTTGACTCAGATTCGGACCCCTTCACACACGACAACAACCCCATACATTTCATGGCCTGTCACAACATGATCAAATTTTAACAAACTGGAAAATCTCCATCAGACAATCATGACATTGTTATAATTACGTATTTCATTTATGCTTCCACCACAATAACAAACCATGCTGTGTGTGTGTGTGTGTACACATGTTTTTAACAGCATTTTAGGGCCTTTTCTGGTATGATCACCAACCTTATCGGGACCAGTAGAACTTGTGGGGACAGATGTGAACTGAATTTAATTGAATTAAAGTCAATACAAAGTCCAGACAAGTAGAGGAATACAATATTGTGAACTTGTTTCATTTGAAGCATATCTAGTTTCAGTGTCTGCAGCAGTTAAGACTCGACTCTCATCACCTTGCACATTGAAAACACTTTGATTCATCAGCCAAACACAAAATATCAGCTGTTACATGACAGAAGGTTCAAATTATTTGATAATCATCATAGTATACCATAAAGGAAACACACATTCTTTGTTTTACCTTCAGATGGTTGTATTTGGAGCCCTTAATGAAGCGTCTTCACTTCAGTTTCAGATCTCTGTTTCAAGTCAAGTCCACCTCTTTTTAAGCGTTAAATGACATGAAATGAATATTAATGCAAATGTCCCACAGACGTTTATGTGGCAGTGAATAAATCTCCATGTAAAAAGAACATTTTCCTGCATGCAGCTGAAGAAAAATAGCCGTTTGGAGTTATAAAACATAAAGTGGCCATCCAGGGACACACACATTTTTACAGTCTATTAATCTATGAATAATTAAAGGCTCTCAGTTATCCCAGAGGAGATTACAGCACTTTGTCTTTCAGTGCAGTAACTTGTTTAGCGGTGCCCTCATACAAGGTACTGCAGTCTCTGTTGTCGGTAGGCTCTTAGCCCAAAAAAGAAAAAGGATAGAAAAACAGAACACCTGCACTAAATTTACAAACTGCACAAACAAAATGGGTCAAAAAAGAGGCTGCAATATGCATCTCATTGTTTAATTGGAAGTGATGAAAATGTTCAACATTCATTTCTCTTGTTAAGTTTCTGTTTCAGAGTTTCTGTTTCAGTTCCAGCCACCAGAGACTTTTGATCATTTTCGTGGAGAAAGGCATTGAAATCATTTGTTTGTTTTTCACCGTGATGGTAGAAAATGACTGAGAATACACGTATCTTTTCCAGCTTTCTGAGCAGTGAAAAGATGTCCAAACAACAGCTGTTATTGCAGCTTTGCTTGCTTTGAGATTTCAAATAATCTCTCCCAGCGCCAGCAACAGTAAACAAGTGCGTCGGCATGCAGATGACAAAAACAAATAGTTTTCAGTCTCATCAAAGGCCAGGCAAACTGAAGGTGGATTTGGAGCTGAGAATCTGCCAGCGTAAAGACTTTTGCAGATAAAAATATTTTGTATCTTTCCACAGTGTCTGGTGTCAGAAAGACAGAAGCTTCTCCACTCTGACATGAAGATTTTCACTTTAGATGTTAGAAAAGATGCTTGTTGTCCTTATACTTAGTGTCATATGATGGTATGATAAAAAATATATATTTAGAATAATAAGAACCAAAGGAATTGGGGCTGATACAAGATATTGTGTGATATTCCAAAGCACCTCTGCAGGAATTTATACATGAAATCATTAATATCTTAAATAAATGTATTAAAAAAAGATTCTAATACTCAGAAGAAGTTGGTGAGGAAAGAATAAAAGAATAAAAGCCTCACGGCAGTACGTGTGTTAAACTAGAAGTAGATGATTGAACCGTAGAAGGACGCAATAAAATGAATTCCATTCATTCTAAAAAGGAAATAAATATTTCAATAAGAACCATCAATTTAGTCTTCAGATTGAGCCTGATCTCCTTACCTTAATCACATGATCAGTGATTACAATTATGTTGTTTTTTTTACATTTATACTTTTAGGATACCTTATATTAAATGTTTTTAAATACATATGTGAGAACTTAGCTGCAGTTATATACAGTGGTCGATGGTTATATGTACAACCTTGGTGCCGAGCAGTTTTGTGCATATAAGTGTTGTGGATATAACCGTCGACCACTGTACAAGAATAATATTGTGCTTCAACGAACATCAATAGAAAAACTAAAAAATGTAAGTAAAAACATGCTTTTATCACTATCACAGATCATATTTTACTCATCAGTGTGAAGTAATGAGAATAAAAAAATTTGGAAAATCTACATTTTACTCTAGCTAAAGCAAAGATCCTTCAGACAGCAACACTGAGAAACTCTTTTTTCTTATTACTTAAACCCAGAGAAGTTTTTTATGTTCTTTCTGTTGTGTGGCTGAGCTGCCTGTGGGTGTGATTGTGTGTGTGGGTGTGTCTAATTACCTTCTCACAGGTGGATCAGCTCTGGAGCGCAGGTGTGGCCCATCTCCTCGTCACCTGAGTCGAGATTTAAGGGGAGGATCAACATGCGATAGTTCTCTCCTTCCTTCGTGGTAGAGTGGCTAACTTACTAACCTGATTTTCCCTATAGCTGAGCTTTATAATGCTTGGTCTCTTTATCCTTCCTTCCAGGAGCTTCGCCCGCAGATCCGTACCTCCTATCCTGGGGAGCAGTCCGATTCCACGGTTCTCATACCAAGCTTGGTTTTCCCGGACCTGCTCCTTGCCTGTCTCTCGTCCTCCCCGGAGCTGCACCTGCTGGACCAACACACAGACCCAGAGCTGATCTGTCCACCCTCCAGCACCTGCACACCTCCTACCGGACCCACAGTCGTTACTCTCAGCCTCCAACCACTCCTCCTCCTCACAACCACCAGCATCATCGCCATCACCGTAAGCTCTCTCTTATCTCTCATGCTTGCTCATCCCTACTACCAACCAGTCCACTAACCTGTATTCTCCGCACCTAGATACAACCAGTTCCTCCAGTGAGGCCCAGTTCCTGCCCCGCCAGCTGCACAGGAACCTCGTGCCTGGCTGTGGTTTTATCCTTTGGTTTCCTGTATCATTAAACACTTTAAATCTGTTTTGTTGTCCTGGAGTTGTGCTTGTAAGAGGGTTCTAGCATTACAAAAACCGGTCATGACACTTTCACGCCCAATACACAAAAAAAAAACATTGGGAAACATCTTTGAACGTGAGGTCTTTACATGTTTCTCAGATAGTTCTGCACAACCCTTACAGCATTATCCTGTAGTGGGAGATGTGGTTTGTGTGGAGTTAGTTAGTAATCCAGGAAAATAAGATATCAGAGTTTATTCTCTGCTACTAATCCCATGTACTTGAAGTCACCTGGACAACTTTACTTGGTTCTGGAAGAGTTTCGTCTATTATCTGAAAAGCTTCGTCAGTTTTAAATGACTACGGGGGTTTTGTGCTTATGAACCGATTGCACTAAAGAGTCACTCAAGAGTCATTGATCCACCTGCTCATCGTGTAGGTCATTACAGATTGAGTTGTTGAACTCAGTCTAATCATGTAAAGTGTTTTGGTCACGTAATTTAAAGTATGAATAGTTTTAAATGCATCTATGAAGGAGTGCCAAGACTGTACTGGTTTTCTCATTTTCACATAAATAGATAAAGGTTTGTCTTCATGTAAAATGTGTAAGTTATTTTCCACGTAAGATGGTTTCTTATCCTTCAGACGTAGAAGGACTGCAGAGTCTTGGTGGACAGCTGGTTGCGCTTGTGAATTCCTATTATGTAAAGGTCTATAGAAACATCTGTATACTTCTCACTGCATGCTCTGGAAGCACAATATCAGTCAGTTTGGGTGTGAGTGTTCTTATTTTTTTAATAAACCAGTTTCTGTCTGAGAGCCAGAATGCCCCAAAGCTTCCTCTTTATTTATAAGTTGCTAGAAATTCGACAACTTTCTTATTGGGAGTGAGTGTTTGAGAAATAGAGCTCGTTTTACATCACACTAGAAAATTAAATCAAATATACAATAAGACTCTTTTTCAAAGGCTGCTTACATGACAGAGTATGATGTTGTAAATATGTGTAGCCACCAGACAGAAAGCACCAGCTACTGTATGTACTGTATTGTATATCACTGTAACTCAGACATAATGTTGAACCATCACACTGATGTCTGAAGCAAAACCCAGCAGGTTATTTCTCCTCTTCAGGCTCCTTATTCAGTTCTCTTACATCTACCCATGCAGCTATTATACATAGTAAATAAGTTAATTTGCATTATTCATTTGGTCATATTCCAATTGGCATGAGGTGAACCCGCAGCAACACTTCCAGCTATAGTCGGAATAGGTGTCTATGAATAATGCAGATTTTATGTAAATAGCTACTGAAACTGCTGGAGGACAGAGCGGGAATCAGTTGTGTTGTAAGAAAAGATGGATTTAAAGAGCTTCAGATAACTTTTGGTAAATGAAATAGATAATTAAAATTGACTTTGTATCTAAATATGATTCTAAAGAACCAGTAGAATTTATAAACCTCCCATTTAATTGAATAGACAAAGAAGATGAATGGACTCGAGTAGCAACTAGAGGCACGACAGCAAAAGAGAAGAAAAGAAAAAACAACTAAACCTTTTTCATTAATGACTGCTGAACATTCAAGGCCAAGAAAACAAAAAACAAAAGGTGCTAGCAACGATATTAAAATAGCTCCTTGTCTAATTATGCCAGAAGTAAGGAGGAAAAATGAACAACTCTGAAGTATTTCTAAGTAAATACTACCATGTTTGAGAAGTTTGGAAGATACTGAACACTGTCCTTTAAAGGTACAGTAAGAATGAGACCTTGTAGTCAAATCCGAGTCCTGCAGTTCACGTAGAAAAAAAATGTCCACTCTCAGCCACTCACCCCCTCCCAGATTTTTCTGCTGGGTTGCCATTCTCAACATTTATCCTCATTTAGTTTGTCTTGTATTTATTCAATTTTTGGGAATGTCTGAAGGCCTATTTGTTCAGTGTTGAGTTTTACTAAGTACGTTTGAACACCCCATCACGTGCAGCTCGGCTGATAGGTTGGAAGGATGTGGTGGTTTCTTACTTTTGCTGCTGGTCGTTGTGGAATTACAGCTGCTTGTGTTGAAGACTTGGCAGCCTTGCAGACTCACATGTGATTCATTATGGAACCAGGAAGTCTGGACGTGTAAATAATGATTCCAGTGTGGACCAGCGTTTTTAAAATGACAGAAACTAGCGACCACCCAGCCGACTGAGATCAAGTTCTGTTACAATGTGACTTTATTTTCAACACCGGTGGAAGATGAAACTGTTGTGTGAGTATTTCACGGTAAAAGTCTTACATACTGTACCTTTAATTGTATTTCCTCCAAAAGTTGGTTGAGCACAGATGGTGCCTGGTAGCTTTAGTAGAATGAACACAATCTAAGTGTTCAGTGATACATAGAAGTTAAACAATTTTATACATACATATATATATGTATGTTTTTTTGGTGTTAAAAAGGCAACCAAGTTACTTCCATTAGCTAGTTTAAAGAATAATAACTGCAATAGACGTTAGTAATATCAAAAAGATATGACTCTACTGGTACTCTGAGTGACTGTCATGATAACAGATAATCAAACTAATGGGATGACCTGCAGATTGAAGGGGCGAACACAAAACGAGTTTTTAACTTTTTAATTACTTCAACACAAAACCTTCAACGTCTTTTCATCTGAACAGAATTAACAAGTGGATTCATTCCAAAAATATATTCATGGAAAATGAAAAGGTAAAAGAAAAAAAAAACTTTTACAAAGTTATTGCAAAGACTGTTTCATTTTTCTTCACTATTACCTGGCAATTAGTTTCTTCCATTTATCACACGGAGGGTTCAACAGAAAATATTGCATATGAATGACACAGGAACGTTGTCACTTTCTCTAATGACAGATACGCATGTGGTGGTGTCACGAAGGAGGTGTATGCACGTACACACACTTTGTTTTCAAAAGGATTAGCATATCATTTCACAGGATGAAAAGTAGCTCCGGCGCAGGAACACACAGTGAGGAAGAAACAGCAGGTTTCTGCAGATTAGACACATGGTTATTGAGAACTGCCTGACAGAAGGGATAATTTGACAGTAATTATTTCTGACATTTTAAGTCTGTTAAGAAGTATGAGAAAATGTGTAAAGAAAATGTCTGAAGTTAATTCTATTAATTAATCCTTTTGTGAAAAAGGAAATGCTTGACTGTGGCTTAGGCAGTTCAGTCTGCAGGGAAAAAGTTTTAGTTGGGATTGTGCTTTAAAAATAGACAAAGAGGGACCATACAGGTGGCTCCAGAGGTTAACACGAGAACTTTAAGTGCCCGCAAGCATTTAAGATGGACTTTTAACCTAAAACTGAAATTAGAAAAAGGGAAACTGACTTAAAATTCCTGTGTTTTTGGAGACTGCTGACATGCTTCACTTTCATTGTGGAGTGGAATTTACCTCCAAGCTATGATCTTTTTAAGCACATAGTCCAGAAGACTAGCCTTTAATTAGACTGCTGAGCATACATATGTGAAGTCAACCTATTCTTAAAAGGTAGAATTTGTTTGTCTTTTACTCGAGGTCAGTTAAATCTGCTCCAGCGATAAATTATTTCAGCGGTTAACTCGAGCAGTTTCCTCCTGTTCTGACTGCAAAACAACCTCAAACTGATACTCCTGCTAATTACTGCTCACCTCATCGACGCTATTAATTGCTAGCTTCAAGTCTATTCCTTTGAACTTCTTAACTAACTGAAGTAGAATCTCTTTTTTTTTGCAGCAACTCACTAATTCAGGAGTTCAATATTGGGTTTGGCTGTGTGTGTGTGTGTGTGTGTGTGGGTGTGTGTGTGTGTGTGTGTGTGTTTTGTGTTTGTTTCTTAGGTTCCAGGTGACTAGTGGTAATTGGTGACTGGAGACAGCTGGCCAGTGCCTCCAGTGAGATATAAAGACTCATCTTTGCCTGAAGCAGAAGATCTAACTGTCGCCCTCTTTTCTTTCCTCAAGCGTTTATTGTTTGTTTTTCGTTTTGTCTTGTCTAGTTAATTTTGGATTCAAAAGAAACATTTTGCTGTGGTTCCTGAACCAAACCATAACAAACTGGGAGTTAAATCCATTTTGGTACATTTGGGGGTAAACTATTGTAATGTTTGTAATGCATGGGGATTTGCACCTCCTGTTTTGGTTGCAGGTAGCAGGAAGCATGAGGGTTTGTACTAGCATCTCCATCTAATGACGTCAGCCAGAAGTAACCTGTCTGTTAATTTTGCTGGTAATTGCACTTGGGATTTTCTTTGCAGAAGGATTTCAGTTTTTGTGTTTGGGGGAGTTCGTTTGCTCCTTTTATCTACGTGCCAATTAATAAGAAGGTAAATGTTGTTTTTTCTAATTGTGCAAATTTTGTAACCAGAGTTATCGAAACTGACTCCTTGTCAGGATTTAGCATGTCTCTTCTTTGGTTTTATGTGTTCACAAAGCAAGCGCAAAGGTTGTATAGAGTTGTCTCAGGGACGTTGGCCATGGTTCTGATCAAATTACCAGCTTGCTTATCACACTATTGGTATTTAGAGCGTAAGTACCCTCCATCTCTGACCTGTAGGCCCAGAGTTGAGTTAGATAGATCTAGTTAGACAGTTAGAGGGGAGTTCAGTTTAATCTAACTGATTTGTGCACAGTATAAGTTAGTGTTTTGTTTATTTAATCAAGTCCATAAATATTGTTGTGGAGCAGTATTGTATTGATGGTTGGTTTATTAAATCTGTCAGTGGATTTTTTTTTTTTTTGCAGCAATGTTTAAGAGAACAGTTGGTAAGATGACTGAAAGATTATCTGGATCTTCAGTGTAAATCTTTTGATACTCTGTATGATTCACAATTGGTGTCTAAACTTGACTAAATACATTTTGAAAGCTTTTTCACCCTGTTTCAGTGTGTTTTGGTGTGTTTTGCTCTGGAGGCTTACTGCTTGATAACTTTATTATTATTATTCTAAAGTTGAAGACAAGATACTTAAACACTTTCATGGCTTCAGCCTCATGTCTGCTCATCATGCTGTGAGTCCTCTGATTGGCTCCACTACTGCTGTCATTAAACCTTTCTGAGCTGGTTCCTGCATCAGATTGTGTTCAATATATTAATAATTATAACTTTTCTGAGTCGACTGGGATTTTTAACGGTGCTGGCTGGTGGTTGAAACTTTTCCCATCATTTGTTTTGGATTTTTGGGTGGCGCGACCATTATCATCATGAATGTGATTAACTATGTCAAGCTCATCAGTATTAGTTCACCTGCTCTATCAGATTTTGTAATCATTTAATTTGTCAAATGTTTCTTCTAATTTTTAATCATCATAGAAGAAGCTGTTTTATAGTCACTTCTAGTCAGTGTCCTTTCAAAATGACTGAACTTTACTTTATATATGTGTGTGCTATGAATAAAAAAATCCTACAGAGACATTAAAACATAATTTCTAGTCTACAGCCCCATACCAAACAATTTTTTTTGTGGTTCTTTTATTCTCACATCTTTATTTCTTGAGGAAGAATGCTGAAGTTTCAACTTAAACATCATCCGACCACACACCATGTCTTTCTAATGAGTAAAAACAAAAGTATAGTGCACACTGTGCAGGCTATGAAGGAAATATTATAATAATCACAGCAGAACAGTCTGGCATGATTTGCATTTCTGCTGAAGTGCTGACTTTAGCTTCATCTCCTCAGATTTCTGTAATTTGTATCCTTCTCTAATTAGTGGAAATATGCAGAAGGATTTGGACACTCTATCGTAAACCTGCTTCTCCTGCTTTTTTCCTCAAGAATCCGATATTAACACGTTCTGAAAAAGGAACAGATGGTAACATTTGTTTCTAGCTGCAGTAACAAATGTGACTGTACTCAGACCACAGTCTGCTGAAATGTGAAACAATTAATTGGACTCTACAAAAATAATCAGGAGAAATCATGTATTTTTTACAGTTAATAATTGCAAAATAAACTCTTTATGGCCTTTATGATACTGAAAAACAGATCATCCACAATTTTAGATAGGATTAAGGTGTTTCTATATAAGGTTTTACTTCATTTTTCCTGGAGAGAAACAGATTTAAACGACTTCTGGGATTCCAGTGGTGATGGTATCTCAGTGTTAAAGTAAGCAGCAATGTTTTTAACTGGAATCATGTAACGCCGGAGGACTAGTCCCCCAAGCCGGTGCTGACTATGTAGGTATTCTTCCTGCATCTCTCTCAAAGCAATAAACATTACAGGGCAAACACTTTTGAGATGCTGTCAAGTTTTCCATGTCTAAAAGCCTGATTTCAGACCAACATGGCTGAGCGGCATTAACATGTATTCACTTTGTATTGAATTGTACGTTTTATTTTTTTTATGCACAGTCCTGTTTGCCTTTATGCAGCAAACTTTTTAAAGTATTTGGTAAAGTCTCATTGTTGTTTCACATCAAGTTAGTTTGAAGATGCGTTTAAATTTCCCTGGTCCTTCCATCCATCCTTCCATCCATCCACCCGTCCATCTTCTGTTGCTCATCATGAACCAAGCTAAGGGCAACAGCTTTAGAAGATCTTGAGAACTCTTTCTTCTCAGATACCTCCACCAGCTTACCGGATGGGGCTTTGAGTCATTTCCAGCTCAGCAGTGAAATTGAATCCCTCCAGCAAGTCTTAGATTTACCCTGAAGATCATTCCTGATGTCTGAAACATCTCCCTTGTAAAGCATGCAGCAGGACATTCCTTACGTCCTTATGTCCAAAATTCCTTGACTGGCTCCTTTTGATGAGTCAGGACAAAGACTCTACTTTATGCAGAACTCCTCACCCATTCACAATCTCATCCATTAGTTTATGACCCACAGCTTATGGCCATAGGTGAGGGTTAGAAAGAAGATGAATTGAAAGCTCAGCTTCATCATGACAGATCTGTACAGCGCCTGACTCACAGCAGATGCATCTGTCTTCACTCATGAACAGCACTCCAATAAACTTGAACTCATCAGAAGCTCATTCCCAATGTTGAGTTAGTAATTCATCCTTTTCTGGTTGAGAACCATGGCTTCTGGCTTGGAGGTGTTGATCTTTACCGTAGCTGGTTGGAAGTCACAGCTCCATGAGGTCAGTAAGACTATGTTATCTACAAAAGGGATTATGCTTCTAAAAACTAGAGCAAAGTTATTTTTAAGATGGATCTGGTGTTTGAACTCCTTCATCTTTCCCATCAAAGACCCAAACTAATCAAATGTAAATCTATTTCAAGTTGATTCCCCAAAAAATCAATTTCTGTCCTTAAAAATCATGAGTCACAAAGACCAACCTGCTTCTTTAGGTGGTCAGTCAATCGGTAGTTACCCGCTTGTTCCTGTTCAGGGTCACGGGGAGCTGGTGTTTTTCTCCAGCAGTCTTTGGGTGAGAAGCCGTTTCACACCTTGAAAAGTCAACAGTCCATCACAGGACCACATAGAGACAGACAATAAATGAAAACTAGTAAAATGAACATTTCTAAATACCTTAAAATAAAAGTGGGTTTGTTTATTATTTTGTATAAATAAAAATGGTAATCTGTGAATTTTTCTAACTCATGGAGGAAACTTTTTGTGTTGCAAATTTATATATCAGACCATATAAAAGAACTGCAGTTTAGACTGTAATCATTTTTGCCATCTGTAAAGTGGTAAATAGTTTTTAATTTTACACAACTTCTCAAAAAATATCTCTTTTTGAGCACCCTAATCATCTCGCAAGAGAGAAATGAACTCGAGGGCAAAAGGAACCAGTAATATAGAATTTAAAGGAATTATTTTCTTTTATATCCATGAAATTAGCAGGGAAATTGTGCACTTCTGGCACCAGACTGAATCAACCACAAGCACCTCTTCAAAATAAATTAAGGTTAAGTAAGTAACAGTATTAGAGTCTATGTGTGCCTAGTTTGAAAACACGTCTGAGTGTGATGTGCCAGACAAATGGCTTCGAGACAGAATGGCATTGGGCCAAAATGAGGAGGAAAAAAAAGGAGAGACTTCATCAGACTTGACAGAATCAAAACACCCACATCATGTTGGATTTGCACTTATAATGGGAGGTCTAAGTGCTAAAACGTGGAAAAGTTAAACTCCTAAGTGTCACTTTCAGAGAAGCAAAGAAAAGACATGATTATAAAATGTTTTCAACACTTTGGTGGTGAAGTGTTTGCCAGGATAGACAGAGTAGAGGAGAGATGAAGAGCTGAGTGGAGAGGAGGAGCAGCAGTCAACGCCTGTGCCAGCTGCTCTGTTCTCACGTGGAATCGCAGTAATTAATCTGGACACTTGGCTGCTGGGTGGCATCAGCAGTAACACACCCCTGTGTGTGTATGTGTAGGTGTGCGTGTGCATGCAGGTGCCTTTTATCAGCAATGACACATCCACGCCCTTTCACTGTATGTTGCCCTTGAGGTGGCCATTTGCATTAGTGTCAGAGTTTGGGACCTGGGCGTGCACACACACACATTTACACACTAATAACCTGAACCAGACAAAAGAATGTGTTTGTTTTAAATATTTAAAAGAATTAGTAAATATTTTACTATGATTAATTTGGTGTAATTATTAATGAAAAATATCTGTTTCATTTTTTAACACTGTCCGCGTGAGTTGTCATTGATCTTTGCAGGGCTGCAGTCGGAATTTAAAACACGCTTATTAAAAATAGATTTATGCCTTTTGAAGGCTATGGGGGGCTGCAGACTGCAGCCTCTGTGCCACGCAGGGCACAGAGGATAAAAACAAAGACATATCCTGTATTTGTAACTACTCCATCACAGGTCAACTTTACAGGAAATCCCTCACATCATGCAGCTAAATGTGAATAAAAGTAGCCCACAGTTCGCCTGACCTGCATGGCTGTAAGCAGCTGAGGGAAGGGAAACAAACCTCACAGAGGGACTCCTTTTAGCAAACAGAGAAAGATTAGCATTCATGCAGCATTGTGCGTTTTGGTCAAGCAACTCATGAAAGTCTGATATTTATCCTTGTTGAGGCTTTTTATTTCTACATACACTTCTCACAGAAACATCTGGTCCCTTAGCTGTCAGAGGTTACACTTCTGTCATAGTTGCTAACCTCGCCTGTCCGCGGTTTGCTGATGATGATTGATGCCACGATTCACCAGAGTTGATTTTCTGCAGAGAGCAGCCGCCTGCATAACAAAACAGTAAAGACACAAAGGCCCTAAAACGAAAAGAAAAAAACACAATGAGATGATCTATATACAAGGGAGCAACATCTTTCACAGAAAGCAAAATGTCATTACAGTTTAATTTTAGCAATCTGTGTCATTTTTTTTTTGTGCCATTTTTTTCCTTTTAGTAAATGTACCAGTCACACCTTTTCTTTATTAATTTTCAACCACCGTGGTGGGCGTTTGAGCTCCACCGTGCCCACAAAGAATTTCACACTTTTTTTTCTGCCAGCTCTGTCGTCCAAAGCTGCTTTCATGCAGACCATCAAAGAGCAAGAAAGTCATGCAGAACCTCTCACCTGTGGCCCCCGGGGAGTTACCTCTGTCCGAGGTGGGATTTTAAATAAGGATTACGCTCCACTACCATTGACGATATCCACACAACCAGGTCTTGATGGTGACTGTGGATACCAGAGAGTTTGTTGCAGAATGCCTGAACTCTGTTGCACATTCTCAAAATTGATGTTTCTCTGATTCCCAACAGATATGAAGTATAAAAAAATAATTTGTTAATGTATATTTTGTATCTGAAAATAATGATAAAATAAATCTTTTAATGTATTTTAATGTAATATAATTCAATTGTTTAAGAAGAAGAAGAAGAAACTTGGCACTTCCCACCTGTATTACTTTGCTCCTCCACTAGAGGGCAGAAGACATGTAAAAGGTTAATACAACAAGTTTTTGAGGAAAGTACTAATTCTGTTCTGTGTTATACTTTTAAACCTTTCTGTTTTGGGATCATTTCTAACATGAACTCTCAAAATCAGAGACAGAATTAGAAAAAGAACAAACACAGTCATCGCTTTCAACATCCTGCTACATCTGGACACATTTGGAATATTCCTTGATCAAACAAACTCTTGTCAACTTCTACATCCTAAAAACCTTCTTGTCTCTGGTTAAGATTCTACCAGGGTTTCTGCTATAGTAATCACTTTGTTTATATCTCCCTTTATTCATTTTTGTCACTTCCTGTGAATGCACCTTCCTCAAAATTGTGCAGCCATATTCCATAAATTTGCATATATGAGACTTTATTACTGCACATCCCAGTTCATGTAGAAAAGTATCCACAGGGTACAGATGTAAAATTGATTAATATGAAGTAAGAAAAAAATGTGGTAAGATGGTGCCATTTTTATCCATATAACAAATATATAGATCACAGACATGTGCAGATGTTACAGGAAGTAGCCACTTCCTATTGCAAAATAGCATCAATGTCATTCAGCTTTTATAGTAAAGAGATTTATCTGGAAGCATCTGGATGGTGAGAGGGACGTCAGTGATTATATTTACATCTAACTGAGGAGATTTTAACCCAAATGGATAAATAAATGGTTATTTTATGCGACTATCGTGGCTCATATTGTTCCTACTTGAAATGATGCTCTAAATGGATGTTTATATGTTTCATAATGGCTGTAAAAAAGGTCTCCTAAAGGTTGTTTAAAACATTAGGACCCTTTTTCCTGTCACTTGCAAATAAACTTAAAATGAGTACAATATGAGCATATTTTGGACTATTAGTTTAGTCCATTTACAGCAAAAGGACCTTGGTATGACTCACGTCAGCTCTAAAATCAGTCAGTCACAAATACAGTCTGTGTAAATGGCTGCTACGGGAAACATTCAATCTGAAAATGCACTTATTATACATATTACTGAAAGACAGATCTGGCTGTAAATGGTGCCAGCAGGCTTCTGTATAGATATTCAGAGAGACTCTTAGTGGCCCAATGAGAATTTTGACAACCTGTAATCAAGATGGAGGGTTGTCATTATGTCATGAAAAAAAAGAAGTAATATCCACTGCAAGTAAGTAAAAATGGAAAGAAGGGAATGATTTTTAGATGTATAAAATTAGGAAAAAATATAAAGTGAATAAAATAAGGGTGAAAGGGGTCATCTGTGTGTGCATTAGTGCTTATTGGTCAACCTTGTGCTGCCTGATGAAGGACAAACTATTGACAGACTGTGGCACTGTGCCCACAGGCAGCCAAAAAGAGGAACACACACACACACACAGACACGAAAACAGACCTCTGCATTAATTAAAATATACTGATGTCAGAGCTCTGATCACTAAAGCAAATCCCTCTCCTCCTTCCTGTCACTCATCTTCCCTTCTCCCCTTGCATCGGCCCATCCCGGGTTCACAAGGACAGCTCGGAGAGGTGTGACGGTCAAACTGTAACACATGCCCTTTCCCATTTTATAACACGCAAACAGATATTCGTCCTGTCACACACACCTGCTCGGAGACATGTGATTCTAGATAGCTATTGATCTGTTATGTGGCTGATGGGACAGTGATGAACTTCCTGTGGAACAAACAGATGTCCCTGGATTCTTAATATCTTCTCACTGATGTTTTTATTGTTTTCAGGCCTCACTGGTATCTTTATTTATCTTAAAAGTTCAATTTCACCAACATTATATTCATAGGCCAAAAGTTTGAAATGAATTAGGCTTTACCGGCAGAGATTAGGGTTCAAATACCTATTTGTGACAATAAACCGCTTTCGTTCAATGCTGCTTTAATGAACGTTGTTTCTGCTCCATTTCCTGTTGTTTTGCCTGTCAGTTTGGATTTGTTTGTGTTTGGATTACCTAACAGAACCTGCAGAGCTTGATGTTTATCTGTGTATTTGCATTAAAACTCATTTTTTAGGTTTTTATTGGTCTGTTGTCCACACAAAGAAGATTATTCTGGTCTTTATTTTGCATCAGATTTCTTTATCTTCTGTCTCAGATAAACAAACACACAGACAGATGGATCCTTCTAACCTAAAGGTTCTTCTGATGCTTTTAAACTCCAATTTTAGCCTGACTAAAACAGCTGTTTTATTTTTTTTTCTGTAGAAGTAACATCTGAGAGCTCTGATCACACCAGTTTAGAGCTAATTCTGCATACCTATCATGCCTTTGGCCTGATTTTGTCTGTTTATTTGGGATAATTGGGTTTCTTGTATAAAATCAAACTTAAAACACCCAATTATATCAGAAAGATCAGTTTTATCAGTGATACAACATTTTATAGACAGGAATTTTTTATAGGCTTTAAAAGATGATCATAAATCATTAAAATTAAAATCCACCTAGAAGTTAAATATATTTTCTGCCACTATATTGATCCCTATCTAGCACATAATTAGAAAGTCACAGTCACAGTAGTTTTTTATAAGACACATTTTAAGGTGGGGTATGACCACAATGTGCTCTGAGGGGGAAAAAATCATGTTTGTCTTTAAGGATGATCATATCTGTTACAGTTTTACAGTTAGTTAATAGTTGGGGATACAAATAGGCAACAATGTTAATTTTTTACATGATTTGTTATAAAGATGGACTTCTTGTGCCCCTCTATGCTTATTGCAGAATGCTGCATTTCTGAACTATTGGTAGATGTTAATAGTTCATTTAACATATTATTTTACAGTTTACCTATATGACTTTTTTTTCCCAATAAACATATTTTTAGCTTTTGCTATATCCCTTTTTTCCTGACTAAATTGAGTTCTCTGCAGCATGAATTCAATTTGTTAACTTATTCTAAAAGCAGTGTATGTAAAAGCAAAAAAGGGGGGAGGGGGCTTTAATTGATGTATTTGTCTATTTTATTTGCACATAAATGTCAGAATTTAAAAGCACAGTAAAAATGAAAATATTGTGCAGAATACACAACATATCTGTCCTATACAAGAGAAAAACGTGTTTCCAATGCATGTTTACGACAGAGCTAAAAGGAGAGAAATGCTTTTCTTGAATTATGGTTAAAAATGTGAAAAAACAATGCTGGGATTTGGAGCTACAAAGTTGTACAGCGTGCAGACTGCAGCAGACAGCCTGAACATACTCAATCTGTGCATTTGAGGATGAAGGGTCATGTCTGCTTTGTGTGCAACAAGTCAGCCACTTACATGGATGACCTCAAGTGCTGAAAGGATCATTAAACCCTCAGAAAGTGACCAAAGGATCATGAAATAAAATGGTTAGTACTGACCTTGCTTTTCCTCATTTTAACCATGCCAGGAACTACTTCCCTTAGTTTCACACCCCCCCGCTCCAACCCCCGTATCACCATTTAGGTAATGGAGCTGCTAGAGTGAGAATGTGCATGTGGCAGAGATGCAGACAGAGAACATGTGCCCTACATGCCCCCGGCAGCTCTCCTGAATTTAAAAGGGAACCCATCAATCTTCATGTTCAGGTCCAGAAACACTGGGGCCACAGTAATGGCACCTGAAGGTGTGTGTGCATGTGTGTGAATGAGAGTGCACGTCATGAGGTGAACCTCTGTTTAAAGATAATGGGATGTAATGTAGGGGAGGCGTCTTCTTTCATTCCCTACTTCAATCCTTCTGCTTCTTCTTTGACATTTTCTTCTCATTTTCTGCGGAAAAGCCAGTGATTTTTCAGTCCGTGACAGACGTGCTTCACTTAATACTTCGCCCAGGGCAGCACCTCGACATAAATCTGAGATATTCCTGTAGGGACGCACCGCTGCCAAAGAAAGTTTAAAAGTTGGACAGAATTTGTTTCCCAATTCAAACTTCATGAGAAACCAAGCAGAATCTTAACTGAAGTTCATTTTGCCTTTCTGCTGTCTCCTCCTTCATGATAACAAGCTTTTAATCCACTTAGGATTTGGGGGGGGGGGTTGTTTGTTTTTTTGTTTTTTTTTTCAGAAAAAAAAACTCACAAGTAGTCTTCAACTTGTCAGGGATCGTTCACTCCACCCCACCCCCAAACAACGCACATAATATAAAATTAAACCAACACATTAAACACATGTCTTGTATCAGAATTGTCTACCCTCAAGTGATGGTGGAGAGAAAATAATATTGGCTCTGAGAGTTTGAAGCAACACCGACACACACTCACGAATCTATCGTAATTATAGCACATGCACACATTGTGTAAATCCAATGCATACACACTCTCATTTTTTATGAGCTGTGTTTGAAGCTTAGGAAAGGATTTACCTTCAGGATTTATCATGAGAGCTCTGTAATGAGGAAGAGACAGAGAAGAAAATAACAAATAGTCAACTGTGAGCAGCTCTGAGCTCTGGGCTTTGCACTGCACCATGTTTTGGAGAAAAATAAATTACAATTTCAAATATTGCTTCCATATTCTTCCCCTACGCTTGCTCGCTCAGTTATTCTTAGAGTTAATCCTTCCTGCTCTCGTCTGGTCTCTCCTCTCCAGCCTCGTTAGATCTCTGAGTCAGGGAGTTCTTAAAGGATGACATTTGGGTCAGGAAAAGTTAATGAAACACTCAGTCTGGCACACAAAAGTTTGGGCGTCCTTAAGAGAGAGAGGGGGCGAGAAATGTGCAAAGGTTTAGGCATCTTTGTTTTAGTACTAAATAACAGATAGTTCACTGCATCTTGAGTAGTTAGCTTAGAATTTTTCTGCTTTTTTATTTGGGGAAAAAGTTGCTGTTAGGACTTTGAAAGCAATTGCAAAACATTTGACTCGCACTTTTAGAGAAATTGGACAAGCTTCGTCATCTGGTAGGAGCTCAAAATAGAATCTATACTCCTTTTTATTGAACAGAGTAAGCTCAGGTGGTTTTCTGGGGGTTTGGGGTTTCAGATCAGGATCCACTGGGATGAAACCCTGAGCAGACCCAGAACAGGCTATGGGGATCTCCTCTCTGGTCTGGTGAGACCTCGGGAGACTGTCGTTTTGGAGGGGGGTGTCTGGGTTTCCCTTCTGGATCTGTACTGCTCAACATTAAGTGGAAAAAAAAAAACGGATGAATGCAGTTAGAAACCTTACTGTCTGGTTTTGGCAGATTGTGGGATGTTTCCTATCAGAATTTCATGCTGTTTCTTAGTTTGACGTTGTTCTTCTGTCAAATCTTAACTAGACAAGTCCAGAGCTGATTGATCTAACCTAAAAGACGTGTCCTTTATACGTCTAACAACCCAAACACAGCCTTTACTCACTGCTGCTGAAACAGAGCACCTGAATGAGAAAGTGAACTTCAGCCACATTCACTCAAAAAGAGTTCATGATACACATTTCTAATGATGTGAGAGTGTTTTTATTTGTTCTCTCGAACGTAATCAGATTAAAGTTTTATTGGTTTGATTTTTTTTCCCTTTTGGCAACTGGTGCTCCTCAGACCTCCTGGTAGTATGTGTCATGTGACTTGTCAGCTTATTGAAACCTTTCTATCTCTCTCTGGAAATCTGTTTAGCAACAAACATCCTTTATGAGTTGGTATTTTTTGTGCATGAATGTAACAGCAACTTTTTTTTTACTTCAAAATTATTTTCTTTATAGATTGTAATAAAAGCTGGACCTGTTATGAGTGAAATAACTTGTGGAATATTTTGCGCATTGATAGCTTTCATCACATCTACGTGTTAATCCTTTAGCAAGCTGCTGTTTATCAAGCAGGGCTTGTGAAGCACTGTCTCGCTTGTATATTTTAAGGTCAAAGATTTACAGTGAGTTTCATCATTTAACAGTCGGCTCTAATCTTTCAATCAAAAATGTTTCAAAGAAACATTATATCATAAATTTTAAAGGAGGAAAAAATACAGGATCCTTATCATCGCTTTATGATAAACAAGAATCAGAATCTACTAACAAACCTTTAAGCTAAATGCTTAAAATCCACAGATTACAGATCAACAAAAATGATAATGTTTGTCTAATATTTACAAACAAGGAATTTGTTCATTCCCAAATAAAATCTATGGCCTGATAACAATGGAAACTTTCTAAGAAATGAAATCATCAGAAAAATAAAATCACATCAAATCATATGATCCAGTTTGATATATTTGAATTAAACCCTGTTTTGATTGTTTTCTGTCCTACTCAAGTAAACCTCTGGATCACAGACAACATCTGTCTCTGAATCAGGATGGAGGTAAAGCTTATCAACCCACTAACAGCAAAGTACTAAGTTTAGCTGAAGTGCATGCAGGACTTTCTTTTTGCAGACAATGCAACTCACCACCCACTCAGCTAAAGATCTGGCAGCAGTGTTATGATGTTTCAGTGTGGCGTGCTGTGATTTTGGACTTACAATCAGCCTGAAGAAAACACAGGTTGTGGGACGGGACATCAACATCTCTGATTTCCATAAAAGTTTTCCAGGTTTTTGCTTAAGAAATTGTGATTTTCTCAACACTAAGCTGAACAAGCCTATTTGTAAAGCAGGTACCACCATGTCCAGAATCAAAAACAGAGTGTGAACCAACTGTAATTTGATGCAAAAAACAAAAATCTAGGTCTACAGAGTATCCTCCTGTATGGCTCTGAGACCTGGATTGTCCACTTCATACAGGATCAGCCTCAGAAGCATTCAGACCATCACATAGCAGGAAAGAGGGACCAATAATAATGTCCTGGAAAACAGCAGAATCCTAAAATGTCCCAGATTGACCCAAATTATGCTACAAAATCAATTGCATGAGAGAACTAAATGCTGCGAATACTAACCTAAACACCTGAGAAACTTTAGCTTTAGTACAAAAGAGCATATTAAAATGACCTGCCATGTTTGAAGTGATGCTTGTCCAGTCTGATGCCTGGTTAAAAAGAAACTTTCATAAAATACAGTAAAGATTAAAAAATATTTGCGATCTGTTTTTCAAGTTTTTATGTTCTTTTAGATATTTGTGATGATTTTACTGAAGAGAAAACACTTTTAGACCTTAAAGACAACTGATTTGGGGTTTTTAATTAATATTTTTCTAGACTGACATGTAAAGTTTATACGAGTTTTAAAATATTCTTAGTACATTGCGGTTATTTTATGCAGCTGAGAACTGTTTGCTTTTGGGAGAACTAACTAGATTAACACCCCAAATCTCACACACTGTTTATGACCAAATACATACACAGAAAAAAAAAACCAGAAACTGAGTTTTAAATCAAAGTTTGCCTATGCATTGACTCTTATCCCAACAAGACCACAATGGGCCAGCGATGATCATTTCAGAGTGCTTATTAAACACTGTTACACACACCATATTTTTTTTTTATATGATCTGTAAATGGATTTTACTGAGGAGGATGTTCACTTTGTCCTTGGTTTAATAGGGTGGTAAGTTGATAGAGTTGTAGCTACAGAGACTATAATGTCCCTGATGTATCATATTCTCCTCTCGCCTCTTCGCCACAGTGAGACCGCAGCGCCTACGCTGTGTAAGGTCATCATCATGACTCAGCTGGGAGTTCATTTCAAGGAAATGACCCATGGACATTAAAAAAAAAAAAAAAAAAAAAAAAAAAAAAAAAAAAAAAAAGCCTGTAGACCTCTGCAAACATTCCAGCCATGATTGAAACAAATCACTTTGAAAACACACACCACCAACTGTATTTTTATTTTTACCATATCTTTCTTTTGCATCACCTATAATGTTATTCAAAAGCAACAAAAAAAGGTAAAACCTCTGAAAGTTACCTTGAACTATTGTTTAGAGCGGTTTCACGCCCTCGTGTCCAAATACTGTTGGCCTCTAAAGGGAGAACAATAACATTGTAAAGCTGTGACATCAGCAGAAGGACGTTAGTAGTTGAATTTTTATTATATTTTAGGGGTTAGCGTGCACAGAATACGCTTGACTGCAATGAGATGGAAAGAAAGTCCTGACACTTTCTGTACTCTTATCTGCACTTGCTGAACGTACTTAGTCTGACAAGCCCATATTTAAAGGCAAATCATTTTTTATACATATTCATGGTTCCCATAGCGTATCCTTACTCTGACCTCCAAGTTGCTAAACCATCTGCAGACACACACACAGAACTGCGATCGGAGTAACATCTGCTGTTTCACAGCATTTCAACCTGCAAATGTTACATTTTTTTAGTCCAACCTTGTGACATCTTGTGTGACTGATGGAACCAAATGAAGAGTGAGACGCATGAGTTTGAGAATAATGCATAGAAAAAGAAATAACAGAAAGGAGATCGTGAGATTTGGTAAATGCAGGTGAATGGGAGCGCAAAAAAGGATGAAGGAACAACTACAGACATGGAGAGAGGAAATGATGGAAAGTACAAAAGAAGCTGATGCTAAAACCTTCACAAGACAAGAGAGACGAGTGAAAGTTTTGTGAGGAACATGTGAACTTTCAGGGTCTTTTTCTGAATTATGTAAAATAATATTTTAGTGGGCACAAATTTACATCTTTTCTGTATCAATTTTTTCATAAAATTCTACTGAATGAAGCTTAAAATTCAACTCGAAACAACAGAAAATAATTAATTAATCATGTATAATATGCGTGCTGAGTGTGTGATTTAAGTCTTATTATTGGTATATATGAAATTTAATTTCATACTTTTGAAGGGGTGAAAAATTTCATTAAATGCAAGCGTTACACAGATCGTAATCATGTCAATTAAAAACGAATGCACTCTGAATAGAAATCTCTGCTTCAAATAGTTTCAAAAATCAGGTACGTTGCAAAACAAGACTGCAACATATTTTGGTCATAATCTAATCAAACAACAATTCTAAATATTAACCTAAAAGTATGGAGAAAAAAATAGGCTAAAACATCTTTTATAATAAATATAATATTTTTAAGGTTAAGTCCTTCCTTCCGGTTAAAATGTCTGGTAGTGACACATTCCATCAGCTGCCGATTTGAGCTCAATGTTGTAACTTTTATATAATTTTGCAGTTAGTTTGATAAAATGGTAGAAAACAGAATAATAGAGAGAAGTGATGCAGTGACACTGGGGCTGGAAGAACTAAAGAACTAACACAAGTTTAATCTGTTGTTGGTGTTCAGCATCTGTTTTGATCACCTTTAACTACATTCAACAGAAAACGAGGGAAGAACCAGCTAAACAAAGAGGCTGTTTCCTGCACTATAACTTAATTTATACAGATGGTGTAAAAGGAAATTAAAGTAAATTACAAAACCTCAATTTTCTGAAATGCTGCAAAAAAAGAGTAATACTACTTATTCATATACTCAGAACTCTGCATGATGACAGTGGGACATTTAGAAAAGAGGATTTCCACACCATTCTTTGCCCATATCACTGTTTTTGTTTCTGTGCAGTCTTTGATTACAGGTCGTGTTGTTTATAGAAATTATGTTCGATGTTTAGCGCAAAAAGGGGTTTGACTCCAACATGGCTGTGCAGCTTCTTTCCATGGATCCAAATCACTGAGTCAGAACATCTACATTTGGTCCTCGTGAAGTTTTTTATTTCCACGTGAGTGATTTCATCCTTCTCTGGATCTGATTTAGGAAAACACTTTAATGAAGCAGTGTTACTACAACCACCGGCTATACAGAGTTTTGCTATTTTATCAATGAAAACACAAGCTCACATATGAATTAAACACAGAGCCGTCTTCTGGTCTCATTAGCCTTTGAAATTGAGGCTCACCTCAAACTCATAAAAACATTTATACTTGTTCTATAAGTGTCAAAAAACACAAATTTGCACCACGATTCGTTAAAGTTATAATGCTTCTAAATGTTTCATTGAAACCCGAGCATGTCAGACACACTTTAAATTACCTATTTCTGAAATCACGTTGTACAGATTCATGATCCACAGGGATTATGTCTTTTGTTTGTGATACATTGGTATCTGAATGAAGACAGTTGTAAACAGTGTCCAGAGGGACGTGTGAACCTTGTTGTACAGACAAACTGGCAGAGTGTCAGACACTCGGGCTGTTTTGCTCCCTCTGGTTTCCCTTAGTGGAATTCCAAACATGTTCTACAAAATGAATGAGAACACTGTAACTTAATTAATTTATTTTTTTTGGGTGTCCACGTGCAGTTATTTTTAAAAACACAAACCAAGCAAACCACAATGAGCAAATAAACAACTTGGACGCTTTTTGCTGGGAGTGCAGGACAGTAAACTGATTAGATTTATTAATGAAAAACTCCTACGCTTTTCTCCTTGTGACTTCCAGGGAGACGAAGTCTTGGCCATAAAATGCTCAACTTAAACAATCCACTAAAACTGTCAAGACTTAATTTGTTGATGGAAAGCTGAAGAGCAAGCTTACTTTTCTTGAAAACTTCCTGTACTGTCAATTTTCTGTCAAGCAGCTCCAGTGAAAAACAGAGTTTGGTGTATTTCAGTTCATTCATAAATACTAGTGTTACCCTGCATGCTAACAGGTCTGTTTAAAGAGGCCCTTCCATTAAAAACGGTTTTTCTGAGGTTTCTGTTGAATATTTTAGCTCCACAGGTGTTCTTACCTTCATAGTGGGGGTGAAAACAGGTCAACAACTTCTCTTTCAGTTTTAATCTCTCAAACTACGCAGGTGGCGATAAAACCTGATTTTTCCCGAGTTCGAACGGACTGTATTTGTTTCGTCACAACTCCTTTGTTCGTTAGTTTTCGACAGCTCCCGCAGTTAAAACCACGCCTAGCATGCTGCTGGCTAAAAGCTGTTAGGATAAGACGTAGCAAACAGGAAGACACGATGTCTGACGTTGCCATGCGCAGCGGGGCAGGAAACAGTATTCTTTGCTCTCATAGGCTAGTTTGTTAGCCAATTAGAGTCCAGCAAATTCGAAGAATGAATATGAACAAGCTGCTGACGAAGCAGCCTGACGGAAGGAGCCGGAACCACCTGAATTTTAACGCAGACAGATTGAAAGGTCTGTTAATCAGTGTTTCCTGACGTTTTTTAGATATAAAATGTTTCATATTACTGGTTAATACTTAAGAAAACCCCACAAAGTCCTGAAATGTGTATGAAATGGTCTCTTTAAGATAATTATTACCACTAGTTTTAACATCACCCTTTACCCTCTTACTGTATGTGTGATTTTGTCTTTGTTTCTCATAAATACAAATTTTATTCATTTGTCTCTTAAAGTTTTCATGTTATGACAAAATGATTCCTCACCTGACTCAGATCTAGAGTTATTTTTGCTATCAGCATATTTTCATATCTGCTAGTCTGAGTTTTTTTTATCCCCGCTGAGGTCAGTGACCAGTTGAGGGATGCAAAGTGAATCCAATACGTTGCAACTACTGTATGTTGATATGATCTGTCAGACATTTTTAGTTTATACTGACACTCGCAGTTTAAGAATACTAAAACTGCAGTCAGTGATCAGTTTGTTGCTGCAACTTGAAACAATGAGGGTGTTTTTTATGCAGTTAAAACGTATTTGCTCCTTTAGAGATGTTTCTAAATCTTGACATCAAAGATGACCTGAATAAATACCACATGCTGTTTTAAAACAATGATTTAATGTATTAAGGTAAAAAAGCTATCTGATCTAATCTAAGTCATTTCCCAGGGCAGAAAGCATCTCCTGTCTTGGTCTACAGGACACATCATTAGTTAGTGATCGTGTCGTGAAGATGATGCTCAGGGTTCTGCACAAAGTTTTTACTTTTAAAAACCTTCCTTAGACAGTCAACTAAAGAGTCTTGCATTCTGGTATCCTGGTTAATACCAAGGTATTTATTCTCCTCCACTTCTTCTCCCATGATGGAAATAGGATTTCCACATCGTGCTATCTTGATGACCTCCAAGACTTTTGAGAAAATCTTGTGAAGTGGGACTTTTTTTGTGAAAGTTTGTGCTTGAAAACATTCCAAAATGGCTGAGTTAAAACAAAGATTTCCTTTTTCACATAGAAACATGTTGGTTTGGAAAAGATGGTTTTCCTTCATTTGTTTTTCTTTGTATTATCTTTGCCTGATATTACTGTGTTTGATGATGTGATTCATGCAGGCTAAGTGTGAGAGGGATAAAAAGCTAAAACAGAAGAATCTGTAGGGGGCAAATACTTTTCCAAAGCATTGCACATGTATTTTCAGTAGCACAAAAAACTTTGATTAGATGTAAAATCAGCAGTGATCAGCAAAAGTTTTGACAGTTGCTAGTTATTGAAACTTCCAACTGTATTTCTTATGTGCAGTCTGTGGTGCCAATACGGGGAATAACATCTACTCTTATTTTTCCCCCTATATTTTGTTTTCCACAGTGGTTGACATGTGAGTATGTACACAACATGCACATATATTTAGCTGCACGCGTGTCTGCTCTAACTAATGCTTGACACAAATTTGCGGTACACTGATATCGTGTGTGTGCATATAAATAAAAAAACTGACAGTATGAATTCTCAGGCCCCTCTCCCATCAAGTTTATGCTCATCTCTGTATGTGATCAAACACATCCCCCCAGCTCAGGGAGAAAACTTGCTGACATCTTTGACACTCTGTTCCTGCTGTTTTGGATTGACAATGCCTTACCGTCTGTGACACTGTGAGCAAATATATGCACCTCTCAACCGGGTTGAATGGAGGATGCAGCATTGATGGGTGTAATGCTTCGCAGAGAGGACACAAAGAGATGAGGCAGGATAAATAACACAGTATAAAGGCTTTGTGTATGATAAATACTGTATGACAGCACTCCGTCTTCTCTATGAAAGTCAAGTCTAGAAGGACGGCATCTTAAATCTGTGAGAGACAACAGAAACTGCTTTGTACATAGTAAGTATTGAATAGAAAATATCTTGATTAAAAAAAAGAACCAAACACAGTGTGGTTTCCTAATTAGTTTTTTTTACTAGTTCTGTTAAAACATTTCACTAAGTAAGGTCAATAAAGCTTGGTTTAATTAAGCATACCTTTTGTTTTTGGAACATATTCTAAACTCCAAAAACTAGATCTTATCAAATAAGCTGCTGGTTAAAAAAATAAAACAGAATACTCAATTTTAACACAAAACTGCTTTAAAATGTTATACTGTAATTAACCAATTACGCCCTGAAGCACTTTTATTGTTTTCAAATGTAGGATTTCCACTAGCTTAAAGGGAGAAATGGAGTTTATCTGAAATTTATCTGACAGCTACTTTATTTATATCTCCAAATTACGATGTGCTCGTTAGATGAAACTATCAGTCATGGAGTAACAAATTCTTACTTCACAGAAATGATTTGATGGTCAATTAAGATTAAAAAAAAAAAAGTTTTATATATATATAATGTTTAAACTGAACAAAGATGATTGAGACAAACAGTGATGGATATTTTATTATTACTGTTATATTTTAATTTATTTTGATATTTATATTTATTTTGACTGTTGAAGTTACAATTTAAGCATTTAATAGTTGTAATAAAATAAATAACAATATAAAATAAATAATATTCAAGGTAGGGTATGAAAAACCTAACCCTAACTTTTCATACCCTACCTTGAATAAAAACTTGTAAAATAATAGATTTAACACATCTGCAATACGACCACAAGTGAGTACTATTCTCACTTTAAGACTTGTTGTAAATCTGTGTGAATCTGGGTTTTTTTTTTAAGTTGAAACCTGAATCCACCAACATTTAATCAGAAAACCGAGAGAGTCGACAATTAATCATAGAAACAAACACCCAGCTGCAGAAAAGGAGAACAGTCAAAAGGCCAAATGTATTTCAATAAACAAGCAAGCTGTCTGAAGTGATACGTGGGGAAATGCCATCAGGCGCAGGTGGATGCCAGTCTGTCCGGCTAATAGCATTTGCTGTTCAGTTAAGTTCCTGCGCGGGAAACCATATCCAAATACTTGTCAAGAGGCTTTAGTTTCTTGTAGATCTGCTCCAGTTTTGTCTCTTTTTATCTAATTTTTGTCCTCTAATGTTTCCAGCATGGACTGTGGAAGCAATCAGCTGGGATACAGAACATATACACAGCCCATCCTCCTGATTAAATCCTGGTGCCAAATATATGTTATCTGATGGTGCTACCAGGCCAAAACAGCCTTTTCCCTCCTTCCATTCTACGTCTGAAGTCTGCCTCAAAGCAGCAATGTTGCCTTCTGGCAACAGAGAAACACTCAAGATTATTAAAAAAAGAACAAGCTTTAAATCACTGTGCTAAGAAAAAGAGATGGAGAAGGAGAGAGCTGATCAACTACTGAACACGAACAAGAAGCGAGAGCAAGAGAGCGGAGACTAATGAAAAGAGAAAAAAAATAAAATATGCAAAGATGTCAGTGCGACAAGGTAAATGACAGGGTGCCTGAATTTTGCCAGCCTCAGCATTTCACTCTGACAAGGGCATTTTGCTACCATGCTGTTTGAGTCTGTAGATATCTGCAAAATCAGGGTGTCGCTTATGAGGAATAAAGTGAAGGAGAAATTCGTGCTTGCCCAGAATAACTTTTATTTGAAGGAAAAAAGAAAAGAGGGAAAAGGAGGAACAGTTAAATTTCACTCTGCAGCTCAGGCCTTACAGCATCACTAACAGTTGCCATAGTAATTTTACAGAAAAGACAGAGGTATTAAAAGTCTAAACCAGTAGTTATTGGTGGCACATGGGTGACATCTAGTGGCTTCTCTTTGACTAGCAGGGCATTGTATCATGGGGGAAAAGAGATGCCACCAAATTCTTCAATTTTTGCAGAATATCCAGATCTGCCTCCACCTGCATGATAATATCTAATTAGGTCATTAGCTCAAAATATCCAGATTACTATCTTTCATCACAAACAGACTAAATCTCATGAAAACAATCTGAAAAAAAAGTAGTTACTGTTGGGGTCATTGATTAGATTAGCTAAAGAGCTACTATCTTAAATATTAAACTAAAAAATTCACAGTTTGACTCATTCTTTGTTCTTAACTTTGAGGTTTTTTGCACACTCAGACCCTGTAACCTTATCAGTCTCATCAGTGTGTCCTTGAACTGTGAAGGTTTGCAGCTCAGTTAAGTCACCGGAGTTGCTGCACTGGCTAACTCAGGACACATGTAGCTGTAGGATCATGGGCCACAAAAAGCCTTGAGGTGAAACAACAACAGGCTTATTTTCTTTGCCAGAGAGAAAAGCTAAATAAGTTTCTCTGGCACTGAAAGAAAAATGGAGACCCTGAAACTTAAACACAGACACGCGAGCAGAAAGAGGCAGCAGATGCACGTAGACGGGGATCGACCTCTGCAATAGAAAAAATACAAGGCTGCTGTTCAGTCATATAATAAAATTAATCTTTGTTGTGCTTCATTGTACGTTTAGTACAAGGTGACCACGAACAAATAAGGTCACAGGGTCTGAGTGGACAAGAAACCCCAAGGTAATAAACAAAGGAGTTGATTTGGGACTGGATAAGATCTAATAACTCTTCAGTAAATGTTCATATTTGGCTGCATTATTCTTGCTTATCAACAGTAACTATTCCTTATAATCTGTTCTCTGCTGACGTTTAATGTCTTTGGATGTGGTGAAAGAAACTGTTTTAGTGTATTAATAACAAACCTGCCATTAAACTTGCAGAAATAAAGACCCCTCCCCCTTTATCTCCTGTTTCTTCCTCAGATGAGACAAACTGCATCAGTGGATTTCAGTCCTCATCTGGACTTGGTCCACCTTCCTCCCTTGATTCTTCATTCCTAAAAGTGACAACATGACAAATCAGCTGTTCTGGGCCAGCCATCTGTTAACTGAACAGAATGACAGAGGAGCACAAAGAGATTTCTAACTTTGTACAGCACAAGTTTCACAGACACACAGAGCACACAGCCACCAGTCAAGACCAATAAAGAATGTTTTTTTTAATCTTATTTTAGTTTCTCCACCAAGCTCCATGAAATTCACTCCCACATTTAGTTTTACTTTCCTGTGCAGACAAAAAAAAAAAAAAACAAGACGGCTCTGAAAAGCAGATAATCATTAAAAAACTGCTCCTGATTGCAGCGTCTTCCTGATACACGAAATGAACACATTCATGTAAAAGAAGCTGAAAACAGGAACTGGAAGATGACGAAGTCTGAAAATTAAAAAAAAAAAAAAAAAGTTCACAAAATTGTAATAAGTGGAAATCAATGTTCTTTACGTCGAAAGATCCTGGTTTCATTTTGATTTATTTGGTCTGTCTGCTGCTGATGAGACGTGTGTGTCAACAGTCTGCAGGTACCCGTGTGTTTTATGAATATTGCAAAAGGCTGTTTGGATCACAATAAATCAGAGGTTTCAGGAGGCATGAATTCAAGCGCTACATCCCAATTCTATATTTGATAAATGTGATAGCTTCTTGTTGCTGTGCTCGCATGAAAACTGAGGTGTGAAGGTATTTGGAAAATGTTGCCGTGTGTGAATATGACAGTCAGCTTTTAGGTCAGTACAATGGAAACTTCAGGTATCTTTGCACAACAAGATTTAAATAATTTTTATAACTTGAAATTGTTGAAATCACAAAAAAAAAATGGAACAAGTCATTAACTTATTAACTATAGACCTTTTGCTCTAACATATCATGAAAGTCTTGGAAAAAAACACTTTGGTTCATCAAGTAAGCAGCGAAATACCTTTTATAACTCACACAGTTTGCATAATGTTGTGGGATCAGAGCTGAAGACACAATAATACATGTGAGTCTGACCAGGAGCACCACAGGGGTCTGTACTCTCACCACTGCTTTTCACTTTGTACACCTCAGATTCTCAGTACAGGTCAGAGTTCTGACATCTGCAGAAATACTCTGATGACTCTGCAGTAGTTGGTGGATCAGACATGGACAGCAGAACAGTGATAGAACATCTCTAATGACAAAAATGAGATACAACATTAATTTCACGGGATTAACAAAGTTTTATTTAACAGAATCAGCGTTCACAGTAAAAAAAGCCTTTGCACAACTTTTTTGGTTATACCACCCTCATGTTAAAACATAAATCATAAAAAACTCCTGAAATAAAAACAACAAACACTAACGTCGAACATCATGATAAACGAGGATAAAAATCTAAACAGACGTGACACTAACAGCACGGTCTCTTTTTTGCATTCCTGAGCTCATATTTCCTGCTTTGCCTCTTTTTCTTCACTCATTTTGTCTTTGTGTCTCCTAACAGTTACTTTATCCCTCCTGTTCTTTCAGCGAGCTCTTCCTCATTTTTTTAGACCTTGTTCTCTTTGAAACTTTGATTTCAGCTGTTTTAGTGTTTGAACTCTGCCCAATCTGAACAGAGTCTGCAGCGTTTTTCCTCGGTCTACCTCTCGGTCTCCCTGAGCTCTTTTCTTTACGTTTATATTGAGAACTTCTTCTCATCTGAAAATCATCTGTATCCAGTTGTTCTTCTATCATCCCTGGTAAATCTTCGCCTGCCTTGTTCCTGTTAGCTTCAGCATCTCCACTTTCCTGTTCCGTTTTGCTTATCCCCTCCTGTTTATCCCCCGAGTTTGATGCGTGGTGCCGCTGGACGTGACTCTTTAAGCTCACGTTATGATTGAAGCACTTGTCACAGTGCTGACACTTGTAAGGCCTCTCTCCTGTGTGCAGGCGCATATGGGATGTTAAATGGCCTGACTGATTGAAGCCGCGATGGCACACCACACAACTGAACGGCTTCTCACCTGTATGCACAATCATATGTCTCTGAAACACATTAATTCGGCTAAACTGAAGCCCACAGATGTGACATTTTAACTGCGTCTGCCCTCGATGATCTTCTGCCACGTGGAGTTGACATGCCTTGTATGTGGAAAACGTCTCAGAGCAATCAGGACATCTGTAGGGTTTCTCCTCCACGGGGTGACTCTGCTCGTGACCGACTTTATCAACCTTTGTTTTAAACTTTATGTGGCAGTATTTGCAGCTGTAGTTGAAACTCCCGTCGTGTATTCGTCCATGAAACTTTAAACCGGATTTGCGCATAAACCTCTTCCCACAATGATTGCAGGAATAAGGTTTAATTTTATGCTCACACACATGGTTTCGTTTATCACACAGCTTCCCGCAATCTGAGCAGAGCTCTTTGTGTTTAGGAGCAATATCCTCATCTGCAAAGTTCTCCTCCTCAGAGTTACTCTGAAGCTCTTCAAAAACCTGCTCTGGATCCCATTCCTCTTCAGAATCCATGTCACCTTGGTCACTGGATGATTCGTCAATGTAATCGTCCACCTCGTCAATGGAATGAACGATCTCAGGGACCCCAGTGACGTTACTCTGATCATCATCCGCAGACATCTGTTGTAAAAAATGAGACAGTTTAAATTTGTGTTTAATCCAAAACCTGTACGTGTAAAAGTCAAACACATGCACGTTGTTTAATGCAGTGTTGAAGAATACTGGAGTATGTGACATTTAGGAACATGTGCGTTTTGAAACATTTACTGTAAATTAAATGGTTGTTGAATGCAGTGGTTAATGTGATTGATATATTTATTTGAACATTTTTGCTTAAAGGTGACATATCATGGTTTTAAATTCTTCCTTTTTACATTGAAATTGTTTAATTGTGGTCTATATCTAGTGGAACAGCAGTTATTAGGTCTGAATTTTTTATTACAGTAGTTCTATAGCAGGGGTGTCCAACTCCAGGCATCAAGGGCCAATATCCAGCATGTTTAAGATGTTCCTCTGCTTCAACACACCTGATGCAGATGAATGGGTCGCTAACAGGCTTTTGCTGGACTTGCTGAGATGTTGCAGATTGGAATCAGGTGTGTTGAAGCAGGAAAACATCTAAAAAATGCAGGATAGTGGCCCCCGAGGCCTGACGTTGGGCAGCCCTGTTCTATAGCCTCCTCTTTTACCAACTGGTTTTGGTGCGGTCCTTTTAAATGTGTTGGATGTGCTGCAGACCACGCCCTCCTCCAGGTCACTGACCCTTCCACTCCACCCCATTTAGCCATTTTGGTTGTTTGAAAGAGATCCAGCAATCTAGCACTGCAGAAACTTTTTATTCACCAATTTTAAAAACATATACTGTTAGACTTGTCCATCCAGCCATACAAGTTCGAGCCAGATTGATACTGGTGGAGGTTAAGGTTTTAAGTGTTTGGCACAAACAAAAAACACTTTCGCCACAGATTCAAGGCACATTACCATCATGTGTTTTCTGAATTGAACAGTGTCCTTGGATGTCCTGAAAGGCGCTTTCAAATAAAATGTATTATTAATATTTTTGCTTCAATATTGTGATGCACAAAGAGGTGTGAAATCTCATCATGCACTGCAGTCTAATAGATATATAGATTGTCTACCAATGTCTTTTTTTAGATTAGGGTTAAATCCATCTCTAACTATTAGCTTCCTAAACAAACATTCTGAGTATTGTTTATTTGTTTTAAATGTGTTGCTTCTCTGCACATTTTGGGGTACCACACTGAGTGCATGTAGAAGTCAATGCCACAAACTAAAACACTGGAAAGGCCACTAACCGCTAGTGAGAGAATTTGGGCTGCCATATTTGTGTGTGCTACATGATTGCCATAATTTAGTTTCATCAAGTAAAAGAATAAGAATCAGTAAAAGAATAATTAAATCAGAACAAAGACTTCAATTTTACTGCAGTGGTTGTGATTGTGTGGATATGATTTGTGTATGTTATGTTCACTCAGAGTAGTCTTGGCTCATTAAACAACAATAGAGAACTACATCTTATAAGCTTGATTCTCCCATATTCCAGTTAGAATTGACAAAGCTCCTCGGATGAGAAGCGAAACTTCTTCAAGTAACCAAAGTCCAGTTGCCTTCATTTGAACCCTTTGATTATCAGGACCTGGATGACTGAGAACCTTCACCAGTATATTGTACGTTACATTCTCATCATGCTCAGGTATTTTTCTTTATACCTCAGTACCTCTCTGCAACACACACTTTGTTGTGGACAATGACATACAGCGGCCGCAGGTGCACCTGTTACGCCGGGCTCACACTGCATCCAGATCCGGTCCGGTGCGGACCCCGCAGGTATTCCGTTAGATTAAAATCCCTTTTGAAGGCTCACGCCGGGCTCACACTGCCTACGGAACGGCTTCGGTGCGGTTTTTCCGCAAGCTACGACTCACATCTGCTCCAGATAGGGAGTGCGGCCAGCTCCGGTGCTGGGTGCGTAAAACGTCACCCGCGAGAACAGAAGTTCACGTGGGTTATCGTTTTGTCAGGACTTCACACGAGAACACGTCCATTATTTAGCAAATGTGTGAAAAGGTGTTGTGCTGCACACTTTCGGGACCCTGTGTCACCGGGTGTGATGTAGTGTTTACATTTCCTATTAGCGCGTGTGCTGTCTAAAAAGAAGAGTCAAGTTACAATTGTTCGTACACTCGTTTATTTTGAAAAAACACCGGATATTCAAGCCACACTTCCTGTATAGTTCGTCAGATTTCATCAAACTTGACGCGGAGTGGCTCCGGCGTCCGGAAAAAATTGATCCTTGCGGATTCTTTCCGTAGTGCCGTACAGCCCCCGTAACCGGACCCGCACCGCACGGAGCTACTGTGAGCCTTCAAAAGGGATTTTAATCTAACGGAATACCTGCGGGGTCCGCACCGGACCGGATCCGGATGCAGTGTGAGCCCGGCGTTATTTACGCACCCAGCACCGGAGCTGGCCGCACTTCCTATCTGGAGCAGATGTGAGTGGTAGCTTGCGGAAAAACCGCACCGAAGCCGTTCCGCAGGCAGTGTGAGCCCGGCGTTAGGCAGAGTCACGCGATATTACTCGAGCTAAATGTAGTTTTGGCTATGGCTAACAATAAGAGGGCCACATTCTAGTTCGCGACGCTCATCACTTACGCCTCACGTCCAGATTATGAAACTTTTAAATTAAACATTTGTGGCGTAAAAAACGATTATTTTATGCGTTGCCAATATGAGAGCATGGAGCCCACACAATGCATAGTAACATGCATGCACATGTGCACAGGAAACGGTGCTCCTGGTAACACTCAGCAAGATGGCGACCAAGTGGTTCGCCGATCACTTCCTTTGACCGTTTCAGTGTTTGTTTTTTTTTCTATTTCAGCAGTTAAAGCAGTTTATGGATGAAAGTTTAACCAGCAGCTCATCTGTTTTACCTCGTATTCGTCAGGCTCTGCGTTAACGTACACAGACGGGGTGGAACCGGACATCAGCTCTGGGGTTGAGTTAAAAAAACAGTCACGTGTGAAAAGTTCACTACAAACAGTGATATCTGTCCATGACGATTTAAGAGTTTTTGCTCTTCGAGTAGAAACTGAACCCACTCCACTCTCTTCCCTGAGTTTTCCAGGAGTGCCGTGAACCGCTATGGACTACGAAACACGTTTCTGATGATCAGGTTATCTACCAATGCTGGAGGCGTGAATCGTGTCTAAAGGGGCGGAGATTTGTAGTGGGGTTTGTGTGGTTTGGTCACCGGAGCACACCGGCTTACTATGGGCGATGCGTGGGCGGGTGTACCCTGTCGAAAACACTTTCCTCAAATGGTTCCCGCCATGGAATTCCCCTGGTAAAATGCACAAATACTCGTGTAAAAAAAATAATCCCAGCATTTCATGAAGTATTTAACTAATTTATAATCCTATAATCCTTCACATAGACATAATAAATCATGCATGTGGAATCCATATTCATAAACTGCAAACCGCAGGTGATTAAATTCCACTGCAGACATGTATGGCGTTGGTATTGAGACTCATTCTTGAGCAAACAAAAAGTCATTCTGAGCGCAAAGAAATATTTTGAGCTATTTGAGCTATATTTGATTTTAAGTGGAACTCGTCTGATAATCTACATTACGATAGCTACTATCACAATTAGAAAATAGCCTGATTCGAATGATGTAGGTAGATGTAATACAAGGAAAATATAGAAACTTACCAAAATCGTAATGTAGATTATACTTCACATTAACTTCACATCACCGAAAACACCGACCGGGTGGATACCTTTTACAGTGTTGCCGGAACCCTGTGAAGCAGCCAATCACGATGACCTTCTCTGAGGCTTGTGATTGGCTGGAATTGTGGCACAATTGTCAGACCTGCATTGAGTTGAGCGCGCGCGCCGGCAGTCCTGAGGACAGGTGCTGCACTGCACGCGCGCAGAGAGAAACAGTTGATGGAGCCGGTAAAGGGAACTGAGCGAGAGTTTGTATCGTTGTGGTTGTGCACAGATAGGAGCAAGAGTGGAAATAAATTTTGTGTGTATATTATTTATTTTTCTTGGCTCAGATGTGTTTTCTTCTTTGAGTAAAAATATTTTCTACTCAAACTTTAACTCACGTGCAAGCTCAAAATATTTCTTTGCGCTCAGAATGACTTTTTGTTTGCTCAAGAATGAGTCTCAATACCAACGCCATAGACATGCACCACACAGCTCTGCAAACAGACTCCTGTAGAGCCACACCAGAAACACACTGAACAAGGAAATTAGAGCAGCTAGTGATTCTCTGATAAACTGAACAATCCCCATTCACAATGGCAAGGTCTGAAAAACTCACTTTGGGTTTATTTACTTGAACTACTGACTGAGACTTTCCTGAAGTTCTTGCACACTGATGGAACATGTTTGTTGCCTTTGTTATTAGTGTTACGCGATAGTCTCTTGCTATCTGTACTCTTTGTTTACAATGGACATTCAAAAACACAAGACGGAAATGGGCTTACCTTGGTGGTCTTTCTGCACTCGTCTGCAACAATAGGAACCGCATTCTTCCTCAATATCGCACGCTGAAACCTCCTGCCTGCTGTAATTTCCTTCAGAGGGAAAAAGTCTTCTGCAGCAAAATGGACTGAACACACGCGATAATCCAAGCGCCGTAATTCTTGCACGCTGATGTCTTCATCCATTTTCAGTGCAACCAGCCAGAGTTTCAAAACATCCACATTGCTGAAAGGAAGTCGGTGAAAGCTCAAGGTTGACGTATTCCTCATTTTGCTGTTGCACCCAGGATATGCGCAAAATCGACCCATTTTTTCTACACTGAAAACAAGAGTTCAGATTTGTGTGTTGCTACGAATAGCTAAGGAGTAGAAGTTTCAAACAACTTCCTTACAGGTAATACGTGAGTGGGCACGGAGAGATGACATCACTCTCCCTTCGCTGTAAAAAATATAGTTTCTATCCTAGCGGATTTCTTTGGGCTTCCCAGTGTTTCCCTCCGAACGCCCAGTGTAAACAAAGGAAGCTAAGCCACTGCACCAATAGAATGGGCGCGCGGACAGATGACGTCACTCTCCCGTCACTGTAAAAAATATAATTTCTATGAGCGCAGGATTCAAGATTGCACTGAAACGGAATAAACAATAGAGTATCTAAATGGCCAGATTAAAAAAAATAACGGATTTGAACTGATTTTAAACCGATTTAGGGTCGGCGAACGCAGGTCCAACTGACTCTCGTTTATTAGCGTTTAGGTGTTTGCCGTGTGAATCAAAAATCTCCGAGACGAATCCGAATCGCAAAAAAGTACCACTGATGACGAGTAAAACACATCTCACAGAATAAATAAGGCCCCAATTGCAAAAAACGGGCGTTCTCCTTTAATTACAGGAGCCCACCCCCCCAGTCTGCTGGAAATCAACACTTACTGCTTATATGATGAGCTGTCTTTCACACAATCCACCTGTGTGGACATCACCCACTGTTCTCCACCATCACTGTGAGGATGAGGTTAGACAGGGTTCCAGGTCCAGATGGCATGTCTCTGAACAGCTGGTCCCATCTTCACAATTATCTTCAACACCTCAAAAGTTTGCAGACAACACAGTGGTCATCTTGTCTTACCAGGGACAAAGTCTTCTCACAGACCGGAAGTGGAACAGCTGATTCTCTGGTGCAGTTGGAACAATGTAGAGTAAAACTTCTGTTGCTGTAGAGCTTCTTATAAACACTGAGTTTCTGCTTCACTCGATTACTGTGGCTGCAGAGAGTTTTTACTCAAGAAAGTCTGAAAAATCTTAAAATATGTGAATACATTTTTTGGATATAATTAGCAATCGATGTCAGCATGCTGTTAAAGTAGAATGTAAATGTGTTTTGTTATTGATAGTTGAATTTTAAAGCTTTAAGCTGATATTAGAACTATTCTGAAAAAATAAATGAGAAAATGAAGATTTATTTTTCAAAAATTCAGCCTCAGTGCTACAAAATTAAGAAACGCACCAAATAACACAAGATTTATAAATAATAAACATTTGAAAGAGAACAAAGTTTTTTTACATTAGATGTGTGATGATACAGAACACACACTGAAATTAAAGTGTTCGCTTGCTAAAGACATTTTATATTAAATTCAAACTTTTAAGAAATCCTTTCAGAAATTTTGATCAAGCGATCTGCAAAACCACTACAGCGGAAAAATCAATACAAACGTAAACAAATGGAGAAAAAGAAGCACACAGGCAGCAGCAGCATCTCAGCTTTCTAATAAACTTCAATCTACACCTGTTTTTGCTTGTTTAGCATCACAATCCTTTGTGGACTTTCTGCACTTCTTTTTTTCAGACTCGAGTGATGCGTTACTGTCATACTGCACATCCTCATCGTCTTCATCAATCAGTGGTTTCTGCCTCTTGCGTTTGGACCTTCTGTTCCTAGAATCTGACCCTCGACCTCGTGCGCGGTAAAATTCAATCCCACAGGAGCGGCACTTCAACTCCGTCGCACCTCTGTGATCTTCCAGGTGAATTCTGCGCTCCTTGTTGGTGGCAAACGTCTCTGAGCAGTCTGGACACACGTACGGTTTCTCCTGAGTAAGGTGGATCTTCTCGTGGGTGAACTTGTTCGCCTTTAGCTTGAACATGGCGTCACAGTATTTGCAGCGAAACTCGTAATCTCCATTGTGGATTCTGCTGTGGATAATCAGCCCTTCCTCGCTGATGCACCGTTTTCCACAAATGTTGCAGGAGTACGGTCTAATTTTGTGCTCGCAGACGTGCGGCTTTCGCCTGTCGAAGAACCGGCCGCAATCTGTGCAGAGCTGACTGTGTATGGGTGTGGGGAACAGGTAATCACAGTCGTCAACATGTTCATTGGATTTGTCCTTCGGTTTTGCAGGAAAGAGCTCGACAGGAAAACCGTCCTGCTCTGGTTGATGGTCCAGGTTCTCTGTAACATCTGTAACACAGCTGGGGGTTTCCTCTCCTGCTGCTACCTGCAAAACAGATAAATATACATGTTAACAACATTCCTAAAAACAGAATTAAAACATTTGTTGAAACGTTTGGAGTCCTGACGTCCCGTCACCTGTCCATCTTTAGCTGACTTCACTTTATTCCACCATGCACACGATCCCACAGACTTTTGAAGTATTGCTGCTGTATAACAGTAAACTGATATGATTTGGTCATAATGAGTCTATTGCAGATCAACATACCTTCTGTACAGTGAAAAAAGAAGCATCAGACGCGTAGATGGCTGTAGAAACCTCCAAGTGTGCCGCTGGTATGGAGCGTCCAATCACTGGCTGATTCTTCCACTGTCTCTGGTACTGGCAATGTGGGCATTTCTGCCAAATGGTGATGAATGTACCTCTGACTGCCTTCTTGACACCACAAGCTTGTGAACACACCGGGCACTCCTCAAATAGCTCCATGAGGCATTGTTCAAAGACCAACAGCTTTCTCATGTTGGAAATGGCCCAAAACAGTCAAAACAGTCACAAGCTAGTACAATGTCTAAGTGCAGGTTTATATATAGAGTACTCACATAAGGTTTTAACTAGGGATGCACCAATACTGATACTGGTATCAGGGCTGATACCATTCTAAAATATACATACTGATAACTTAACCTAACCTATCTAATTCACCATCATTTGTTGTAACAAATAGAGAAGAAAATAAAACCTGTCTTCCAATTTATTGCATTTTTTTGTGTGGTAGAAGTATCGGCATTGGTACTCAGATCCAGGTATCGGTATTGTGTCAGTTTGAAAAAAAGAACGGTATTGTTGCATCCCTAGTATGTATTTAAAAAACAGCAAGTGGAAGAGGACAAAACAGATGCTGAATAAATATTGTGTGAGTTTTCTTGAATTTGAATAACTTACAATGTATGATCAGATTCATCCTCCTCCATTATGAGAACTGGCTTGGTTCTTGTCTGGGTTCCTTTTATGCACAGAAACAGGTAGACATGTCAATACAAGCAAAAAAGGAATTTAGATGTTTCCCTCTTCCATGTACAACATGTCATGTCTGATAATTTAAAAAAAGGTTAAAAAGTTAAACTCCACATACCTACGCTTCGGAAGTGTGGTTGTAAAGTTTTCATGGACAGTTGCGTGCCAGTTGTTGCCAGTGAAGGTGGTTTTGTCTGGCAGCCAACATCTCTCACTTCTGATAAAATGGTGCCAGACACTGCATGAGATGTGCTAGCCTAATAATGACACAATGAGAAAAAACAAATCAATAAAAATTCAAAGCAAAAGTAAAAACAATGAGTGATAGGCAACAAAATATGGTTGAGTACTGCAATTGAGTACTTCAAGTGGTAACACATTACAGAAGTTAAAATCTACTATTGTAAAGACAAAATACTGCAATACCACTAGGGATGCACCAATACAGATACTGGTATTGGGTATCAGCCCCAATGCAATCTAATGTACTCGTATTGGTATCGGTAAAAGTTAACCGATACCATGAACAGATACTTAAAATGTGGAAACTCTGCACTAATTTCAGAGAAAAGTTTAGTTTTGAAGTCATTTTAATTCATATTTCACTTTTAGCTAATTCACCATCATTTGTTGTAACGAACAGAGAATAAAATAAAATCATGCAGAGATTTATTTATTTATTTTTCCGCTGATTCTGGAAGCAGCAGCAGTAGTAGTTTTAAGTGAACACAGTGGCAGACAGCAATAAAGCGGGGCATAAGGACATAATTACTCCTCTTTAGTTTTTAGCCCAAAGCCAAGGTGAAGTTAGAGCAGCGCTGGTATTCGCTGCTCTAAACTGCGCAAAAGCTGCAGACATGTGATTTCTGTCTGTGGCAAATGTGCGCGACACGTGCAATGACACGTGTTAGCGCTAACGCTGCTGTTTCCGGAATCAGCGGAAAAACAAACAAACAAATCTCGGCATTTTGCAGCCGTGGCACTGGCGTAAAGCCTATGTAGGGGAAACACTACCTATGTAAATAACTATGAGATGCAAAACTGACAGTGTAAAAGGTTTAAAAATAACCATTTGCATGAAACACTATGACATTTTTTATACTGGGGCTGTTTTAACACGGCAGTAATTAATAGTGTT
>SSNP01000021.1:2710722-2791684 GCA_006937955.1 Pachypanchax playfairii
TAAATATACATGTTAACAACATTCCTAAAAACAGAATTAAAACATTTGTTGAAACGTTTGGAGTCCTGACGTCCCGTCACCTGTCCATCTTTAGCTGACTTCACTTTATTCCACCATGCACACGATCCCACAGACTTTTGAAGTATTGCTGCTGTATAACAGTAAACTGATATGATTTGGTCATAATGAGTCTATTGCAGATCAACATACCTTCTGTACAGTGAAAAAAGAAGCATCAGACGCGTAGATGGCTGTAGAAACCTCCAAGTGTGCCGCTGGTATGGAGCGTCCAATCACTGGCTGATTCTTCCACTGTCTCTGGTACTGGCAATGTGGGCATTTCTGCCAAATGGTGATGAATGTACCTCTGACTGCCTTCTTGACACCACAAGCTTGTGAACACACCGGGCACTCCTCAAATAGCTCCATGAGGCATTGTTCAAAGACCAACAGCTTTCTCATGTTGGAAATGGCCAAGAAGGAGCTGGTGTCTTCCCTACATTGACAGAGTCAAAACAGTCACAAGCTAGTACAATGTCTAAGTGCAGGTTTATATATAAAGTACTCACATAAGGTTTTAACTAGGGATGCACCAATACTGATACTGGTAATATACGTATCGATAAGTTCACCTATACCATAAACCGATACTTACAATGTGGAAACTCTGCAATAATTTCACAGAAAATGTTTATTTTTCACTTGAAATTTTTGTTTTGTGGTTATTTTTATCAATATTTTAGTTTTTATCTAATTCACAATCATTCGTTGCAACAAGCAGAGAAGAAAATAAAACCTGTCTTCCAATTTATTGCATTTTTTTGTGTGGTAGAAGTATCGGCATTGGTACTCAGATCCAGGTATCGGTATCGTGTCAGTTTGAAAAAAAGAACGGTATTGTTGCATCCCTAGTATGTATTTAAAAAACAGCAAGTGGAAGAGGACAAAACAGATGCTGAATAAATATTGTGTGAGTTTTCTTGAATTTGAATAACTTACAATGTATGATCAGATTCATCCTCCTCCATTATGAGAACTGGCTTGGTTCTTGTCTGGGTTCCTTTTATGCACAGAAACAGGTAGACATGTCAATACAAGCAAAAAAGGAATTTAGATGTTTCCCTCTTCCATGTACAACATGTCATGTCTGATAATTTAAAAAAAGGTTAAAAAGTTAAACTCCACATACCTACGCTTCGGAAGTGTGGTTGTAAAGTTTTCATGGACAGTTGCGTGCCAGTTGTTGCCAGTGAAGGTGGTTTTGTCTGGCAGCCAACATCTCTCACTTCTGATAAAATGGTGCCAGACACTGCATGAGATGTGCTAGCCTAATAATGACACAATGAGAAAAAACAAATCAATAAAAATTCAAAGCAAAAGTAAAAACAATGAGTGATAGGCAACAAAATATGGTTGAGTACTGCAATTGAGTACTTCAAGTGGTAACACATTACAGAAGTTAAAATCTACTATTGTAAAGACAAAATACTGCAATACCACTAGGGATGCACCAATACAGATACTGGTATTGGGTATCAGCCCCAATGCAATCTAATGTACTCGTATTGGTATCGGTAAAAGTTAACCGATACCATGAACAGATACTTAAAATGTGGAAACTCTGCACTAATTTCAGAGAAAAGTTTAGTTTTGAAGTCATTTTAATTCATATTTCACTTTTAGCTAATTCACCATCATTTGTTGTAACGAACAGAGAATAAAATAAAATCATGCAGAGATTTATTTATTTATTTTTCCGCTGATTCTGGAAGCAGCAGCAGTAGTAGTTTTAAGTGAACACAGTGGCAGACAGCAATAAAGCGGGGCATAAGGACATAATTACTCCTCTTTAGTTTTTAGCCCAAAGCCAAGGTGAAGTTAGAGCAGCGCTGGTATTCGCTGCTCTAAACTGCGCAAAAGCTGCAGACATGTGATTTCTGTCTGTGGCAAATGTGCGCGACACGTGCAATGACACGTGTTAGCGCTAACGCTGCTGTTTCCGGAATCAGCGGAAAAACAAACAAACAAATCTCGGCATTTTGCAGCCGTGGCACTGGCGTAAAGCCTATGTAGGGGAAACACTACCTATGTAAATAACTATGAGATGCAAAACTGACAGTGTAAAAGGTTTAAAAATAACCATTTGCATGAAACACTATGACATTTTTTATACTGGGGCTGTTTTAACACGGCAGTAATTAATAGTGTTCTTGGCCCAGATCAGACTGTTTACTCATCAGTCCAGTCAGAATAAATCTGTATTTCTACAATTGGTAAGTTATTACTGAACAAATCAGTAATATATTAATTTTGTATAGAATAGGCCTGTATATAATGTATATAATGTGATTATTTAAACAGTTTACGTAGCCAACAAATCCTTTGCAGCAAGTATATGTTTTCTTTATTTTAAGTGTTGTGACCAAAAATACAAGTTTTATTGTTTTTTATAACCAATTTCCAGCCAGTGAACAGGGAAATTAGTGTATGCAAAGCAATGGGGGCGCAAAAGTGCAAAAAAAGCCTCACAACAAAAGTGCAAATTCAGTGTAACGTCTTCTTTTGTTCGACAAATCATCATAGCACTCTAATTGGCGTTGTATAAAATATCATTGTTAAGACCACTAAATCACACATCAGATGTTTTAAGATCATACATCTTACCTCAAATGATTACTAAAGTAAGCTGTGTATGACTTATGAACACGTTAAAGTTGGGATATGGAACATTTTCATAAAAAGCAATATTTTTAACAAAATAATGCATCCACGGGGTGTTTAGAGGGTAGTACAATGAAAATACAGCATTTCTTTTATATATGAAGTAAAGTATTATAAAATACTAATTTTGATGGGCACGATGTTGGCATTTTGTTTACATCTATCAGCCAATAGCGGGCAGAGTAGTGGGCACCATTCTGGGTTGCCTAATACCGTAAATAGTCCGGCACAGCAAGGCTGACACTGTGGAGTCTGCAGGTCAAGCAGCTGGAAGCACCAGGGATATGTGGTGATTATATACCTTATTTGCTTGCCATAGGGGGTTTCCCAACATGTGAGGAGCAGGTTCTTGTGGAAACGTTTTTATAAGCTGCTAGCTAACATGTAGCTGCAGCAGGTCGCTGAAGTGGGGTAACTCAGGGCTCCACGTTCAGCTGGAGGACACACAACAGGATTTTTCTTTTTTTGCTGCTTGTATAAGTGAGGTATGCAGGATGGTGTGCGAGGCGGACAGAAGACCTCAGGAGGGGACTGCAGGAAGTTTTGGTTTGCTGGAGAAGAGCCGCGGGATAACTATGAACTCTTTGCCACGGATTGAATCAATAATTAAGCTACAAACAGGTAGGAGCTGCTTTTATCAGAGTCAGTGTGTGATCAGCGGGGCTGGAGAGCATGATTAGTGAGCTGAACTCATGATATTTTATTGTCCTGCTCAGATCGGGGATCAGAGAGGGTCTCAGCATCAGAGTGCGCGTGCGGGGGGTTTACGAGCCTGGCACCCAGATGGCTGAAGGCTTTGTGCTGCGTTACACTGTTCATGTTCCATATCCCACCTTTAATGCATATACTATGTTATACTTTGACACTGATGTATCGTTGTAAACATCAGCACAAAAGCTTCATTGGGGGGGTATTTTGCTTGGGGCCCCCTAAAGTCTAGAGTTGGCTCTGCTTCTGTTTTTCAACCTCGGAGTATTTCCAACATGGCGCCCACTGATCCCACTATGCACAGTTTAACAGGACCGCAGTCTTACCGTTTGAGATACAGGCAAGTCTCTGATTGTTGGAATGGCGCCTCTTTCCAGACGGAGCTTCGACGCCAGCTTCGCCTGATACTGTCCCAAATTAGCAAAGCATTCTGGCTTGAAATGTTTAGAACAGACATCAAGACCAGTGGGGAAGGTTGCAGGAACAGCATCATCAAAAATGAATTTAATCCACTTGTCCCTTGTGGCTTGGTCCAATGTTGGAAGACCAAACACATTTGCTTGCTGACTTTTGCAGTCAACAACAGAACAACTCACATGTGCTCCTCGTTTCTTCATTTTCACAGGTTTAATAAGCTGCTGCTGCGGCTTCTTCTTCTTCTGAGTTTTTCTGGCAGTTGGCAACAACTATTTTGTGCATTACCGCCACCACTGGCTTGGAGTGTAGACTAGAATGGCTGTGGCTGCAGGGTGCTCCCTAGTTAGCGCTCAGATGGGGGGGGGCTGCCGGTGCAGATGGCTCCCCTAATGGCGTTTTCCCATGCACCTACCTTACCTGGCTCATCTGTACTCGGCCTACTGTCCTTTCTATTATCCGTTTTTCTTTTTCATATGTTGCTCTAAGGTTGCTTTGACATATGGGGGTTGGATTGGGGGGAGGGGGTGTATGTATGTGAGGGGGGGGGGGGGTTGAAATTATGTTTTTATCCTGTAAAGCACTTTGAATTGTACTATGGCACGAAAAGCGATTTATAAATAAAGTTTTGATTGATTGATTTAAAAAAGAAGGTAAAAAAAACAACACTGTATCCAATCCTACAAATTATTTTATTTTAAAAATTGAAATAAAGCTTTAAAACTTACACATAACATTTTTTTTTGCAATAAATCCTTTATTTCTAACTTCTTTTTTTCCCCAAATTGTGCACCGAAGTCTTCTTTCTTCTTGATAATTTTGACAACAGAACATGTTCTATGGTTTCACTTACTCCACACATATTACAAGATTTTTCCGTTTGATGTTTTCATTGTCTCCTCTCTCCTGGTCCTCCTCATGTCTCCTGTTGTCCTTTGAATAGAATAAAACCTGTCCTTTCCTCCTCCCACCACTTTTTCCATTGTTCCCTCATTTTCGGTTTTATAATGCTTTTCATTTCACCTCTGCTGATGCTTAAATCTACTTGATTCCTTTTTGCAGCCTCATTGCCAGTTACCCCACAATGTGCTGGTACCTGAACAAATGTAAATATTAACACCATCATATGTATTCTAAAGATCATTTTTAATATCACCACTGAAATATCAGGTTTGCCTTCTGAATGACCGTTATCCAAACTTGTTAAAGATAAACTGGAATCTGAATAGATTATTGTTGATAATGGTTTATTTTCCTCCACTGAATGAACAGCTAACAGTAACACTAACACACTGATGGTCCGTCATTGATCCTTTTCCCTTCCCTTTACCTGAAACTCTGGAATTATATAAGCCACGCCCACTTGATTGATATTATTTTTTTGACACATCCATAAAAATGTTGACATACCCATAATAAAGATTGACATATTCATATATTGTGAAGGAATTTAAACGGATTTCCTTTTGTTTCTCCTGTATAACAAGTTCTGATCTACTTGTATATTTAGAAGTATCCGTGTTGGTATTATTGGTACTGGAACTACTCGACTAATATTGTTTGCATTTATCTGGGTTTCTGTTGCTTTCCTGTTTACTATATATCGAAATGTTTTGAATTATTTTACTTCCTTCTCCCAACAAGGTCTGATAATTTATTGAGTGGGATGATTCAGCCCAAACCCTTGTAAATTCACCCAATAGTCAAATACAATTTGATCTCTTCTAATATTCACTGGCATTTCTTCCATTTCTACCTGCATCAAAGCAGGTGCAATAAAAACAACTCTGTGCAGAGCTTTAAAGTCTGGTACTTAATACAAATTTATTTTTTAACGTTGTTTCTGCTGCTGCTGCATTCTAAACTATAATTCCATCTAATGCTGGTCTAATTAAACCAGTGTAGATTGCTCTGACATCCTATCCACTCCCTGGTCTGTTCCCACTAAGCATCTCGTTATATTTAAAACCTTTTTGCATTCATTATATTCTGTACTGCCAAGTACCATTTTCAAACCAAAATCTAAGGAATTTGAAATGTTTAACTCCAATTCTTGCCTGTACAACTTTAGTTATACTTCTGCACTGATTCTTTTCTTTGTGGCCACCATTCCTAGTTTTAGCAACACAAAATTGAAATCCCCATTTATTTGACCATTCTACAACCTTTAAAATTACTCCCTGTAACTTTTTAACAATAAATTTGAGATTACAACCTCTTTTCCACAGATTCAGTAATGGCAGTGCTCGACTGAATAAGAGGGCTTGCAGCAGCATTGGTCTGCGGTGTGTACATATCCTGCTGGTTTGACGTCAATACATTAAGATCTAATGTATATAAATTAAGATCTCATGTATAAGTGGGCTGGTTGAAGAAGCAAGGGGTGAACAAATGCTCTACTTTTAAAATTAGGCTTTCCAGCCAGTGTAAAATCATTAGAAAACTATAATATAAACATTTTTAAGTGGAAAAGTGAAACTTTCAGGTTATAAGCCCCTAAACTGACCTGCTGAACAGATAACCAAATTGGAATAACATCACACAGACACTGTGCCCATTGTTCTGGGAGACTTCAACAAAGCAAACCTCAGACATGAGCTCCAAAACTTCAGACAGCATGTTACCTGTCCAACAAGAGACAATAACATCATGGATCACTGTTACACTGTCATAATTATTAAAGATTTTTTAAAATATTTTTCAGCCTCAGTTCTACAAAAATGTGGAAATCCAGGATGAGAGATGCTTTTGTTCACCAGTTAAAGCAGCAAATAACAAGATTTATAAATAATAAACATTTCAAACTGAAAGAGAACAGATATGTGATTATACAGAACACACACTGAAATTAAAGCATTCGGTTGCTCCAGACATTGAAATGGACTAAAAAATGTATATTAAATTAAAACATTCAAGAAATCTGTTCAGACATTTTGATCAAGCGATCTGCAAAACCGCCACAGCGGACAAATCAATACAAACGTAAACAAATGGAGAAAAAGAAGCACACAGGCAACAGCAGCATCTCAGCTTTCTAATAAACTTCAATCTACACCTGTTTTTGCTTGTTTAGCATCACAATCCTTTGTGGACTCTCTGCACTTCTTTTTTTCAGACTCGAGTGATGCGTTACTGTCACACTGCACATCCTCATCGTCTTCATCAATCAGTGGTTTCTGCCTCTTGCGTTTGGACCTTCTGTTCCTAGAATCTGACCCTCGACCTCGTGCGCGGTAAAATTCAATCCCACAGGAGCGGCACTTCAACTCCGTCGCACCTCTGTGATCTTCCAGGTGAATTCTGCGCTCCTTGTTGGTGGCAAACGTCTCTGAGCAGTCTGGACACACGTACGGTTTCTCCTGAGTAAGGTGGATCTTCTCGTGGGTGAACTTGTTCGCCTTTAGCTTGAACATGGCGTCACAGTATTTGCAGCGAAACTCGTAATCTCCATTGTGGATTCTGCTGTGGATAATCAGCCCTTCCTCGCTGATGCACCGTTTTCCACAAATGTTGCAGGAGTACGGTCTAATTTTGTGCTCGCAGACGTGCGGCTTTCGCCTGTCGAAGAACCGGCCGCAATCTGTGCAGAGCTGACTGTGTATGGGTGTGGGGAACAGGTAATCACAGTCGTCAACGTGTTCATTGGATTTGTCCTTCGGTTTTGCAGGAAAGAGCTCGTCAGGAAAACCGTCCTGCTCTGGTTGATGGTCCAGGTTCTCTGTAACATCTGTAACACAGCTGGGGGTTTCCTCTCCTGCTGCTACCTGCAAAACAGGTAAATATACATGTTAACAACATTCCTAAAAACAGAATTAAAACCGTTTGGAGTCCTGACGTCCCGTCACCTGTCCATCTTTAGCTGACTTCACTTTATTCCACCATGCACACGATCCCACAGACTTTTGAAGTATTGCTGCTGTATAACAGTAAACTGATATGATTTGGTCATAATGAGTCTATTGCAGATCAACATACCTTCTGTACAGTGAAAAAAGAAGCATCAGACGCGTAGATGGCTGTAGAAACCTCCAAGTGTGCCGCTGGTATGGAGCGTCCAATCACTGGCTGATTCTTCCACTGTCTCTGGTACTGGCAATGTGGGCATTTCTGCCAAATGGTGATGAATGTACCTCTGACTGCCTTCTTGACACCACAAGCTTGTGAACACACCGGGCACTCCTCAAATAGCTCCATGAGGCATTGTTCAAAGACCAACAGCTTTCTCATGTTGGAAATGGCCCAAAACAGTCAAAACAGTCACAAGCTAGTACAATGTCTAAGTGCAGGTTTATATATAGAGTACTCACATAAGGTTTTAACTAGGGATGCACCAATACTGATACTGGTATCAGGGCTGATACCATTCTAAAATATACATACTGATAACTTAACCTAACCTATCTAATTCACCATCATTTGTTGTAACAAATAGAGAAGAAAATAAAACCTGTCTTCCAATTTATTGCATTTTTTTGTGTGGTAGAAGTATCGGCATTGGTACTCAGATCCAGGTATCGGTATCGTGTCAGTTTGAAAAAAAGAACGGTATTGTTGCATCCCTAGTATGTATTTAAAAAACAGCAAGTGGAAGAGGACAAAACAGATGCTGAATAATAATTGTGTGAGTTTTCTTGAATTTGAATAACTTACAATGTATGATCAGATTCATCCTCCTCCATTATGAGAACTGGCTTGGTTCTTGTCTGGGTTCCTTTTATGCACAGAAACAGGTAGACATGTCAATACAAGCAAAAAAGGAATTTAGATGTTTCCCTCTTCCATGTACAACATGCCATGTCTGATAATTTAAAAAAAGGTTAAAAAGTTAAACTCCACATACCTACGCTTCGGAAGTGTGGTTGTAAAGTTTTCATGGACAGTTGCGTGCCAGTTGTTGCCAGTGAAGGTGGTTTTGTCTGGCAGCCAACATCTCTCACTTCTGATAAAATGGTGCCAGACACTGCATGAGATGTGCTAGCCTAATAATGACACAATGAGAAAAAAAATCAACAAAAATTTAAAGCAAACGTAAAAATAATGAGTGATAGGCAACAAAATGTTTGAGTACAGCAAGTGGTAACACATTACAAGAGTTAAAATCCAGTATTGTAAAGACATATGCAAAATACTGCAATACCACATTAAATGTGACAGTAATTATTGTTAGACAAATTGTAATCACAACCAATTAAAAAGGTCGGCCCATGGGTCCCCTGAACAAAAAAATAATGAAGGGAAGTCAATGAAGCGATCAAAGTTATTTTCTGGTCCAGTTTGTCTTACATCCTCAATCACACATATGATGTACCGCAGTTTAAATGATAAATAATGATGTACGTTTTGACGGGGTCTGTCAAGTGGATCCATAATTATTAATTTTTAAAATTTCGTAATTAAAATGACTGGAAAGTCGCACATATGACGTCACGGCAGAATCTCCCGAGTCTCACCGCTGCCTTTTCCCTCGTTTTTACGCGACAATGCCGGTGTTTTTGTACCTGGATGTCACCACAAAACTAGTCGTTTAATGCTCCTTCCTTCGTCCTGCAGCATGTTCCTATTCTGATTCTTCTCCTTCTGAGCGGTATGGTGACGTCAATTTTGCGAGACAAGTGGTTGTAATCTACTACGTGTCTTCACACAACATATAAAATAACTTTTGCCGCATGTCGAAACTGATCGCTTTCTCGGCATCAAAACTTGTCTTTACAACTCACGGACATCATATGTTCGATCCATGGTGCATTTCAAACTGGCTCAGAAAATAACTTTTATCGCTCCACTGACTTCCATTCATTATTTTTTCGTCCAGGGGACCCATGGACCAGAAGTAGTAGGGCGTGACTGTGGCTCCCCATATACATAGACTAAACTGGTGACTTTAAAAAAAAAAACATTTTGATAGATTAGTCTGCCAGAAAATTTGAAAAATGGGGAAAATTCTAATGATAACAAGTTTGTAGTAGTTGTAATAAATTGTTGTAACATTGCTACAAGATTAGTCTAAATTTCCAATATATTGACAATAAATTCACCCAAAACCTCTTAAAATATATGCTATATAAGTTCTCTTTTAGTAGATAACACTAATAACTTACTCGTGAAATATTGATTGGTGCAATTATACACAGCTGTGAGCCGGCGTTTCGCCTTTTTCAAAATGGCGGCCTACTTCGGCTACTATCTGCAATGGGATGTCCCCTCTACTAATATAAACTCATTGGTTGGAACAGCTGCTGGACAGGATTTCCTGTCATGTCAATATACTATACTGGTCAAAAGTTTTTGAAACAATGTTTGCCCACGTGTCAGCGAACCAACACCAGTTGCAGCGCAAAGTAAAAAGAAACAAATGTCTAAAACACAGTTAAGAATCTAGTTTCTCACCTTTCCATAATGTTTTCTATGTTCAACATTTATTTCAATAAGCTGTTGTCAAACTACTGTAAAAAAGAAATATTAAACTCTGAGTTGTCCTGTTTCACATGCTGCTGTGACTGTCTTCAGGACTTGGCCTGCGGCCTTTATGCCAACAAAAAGAACAGCAGCGGTCAAGCTACAAGCTGACAACATCTGTCCATTTGTGTAAGTAATTCATCCAGGATGCAGTCATCATGAAAATAAGTTAATGCAAACAACTGGACGCCGTGTTTCACAGATGTGATTCATGTTCCATATTCCACCTTTAAACATTTTTCACAGAGCTTTTAGGGATACATGCCCTCATACGCCCTTGCTCGCAGCAACCCTCCGTCAACAGTCCAGTAACATGGCGAAGGGACGTTTACAACCGTATATGTTCGAGCCTGAAACGTCTTCTGAGGAAGACGCAGGGGTGAACACATAAAACTCAACTAATTGCACATTATTAAACCACTTACTCAAAACCACATGAGCGAATAAACAGTGCTGTCATATGTTATCAATGAAAATAGATTCACAATATGGTATGATAAACCTGTTGCTCACGGACATTGTTGCTAGAGCGGCTATCACATGCTAGCATCGTGAACTCTTCAGACCACGAACAAACGTTTATCAGGCAAGGCAGCATTTTATTAAATAAATAAACTTACGGGTATTGACGATGTGGTCGCATCCTTCAGGGTTGGTAAAGAATTTTTAATTAAAATCAGTTTCTTTGACAATCCTAACTTGAATTCACCCAAGTTATGGAAGCAGTCCTCTGTGAAGTGAGCTGAACATATTCTCAAATTGAGGTTATAACTGCATGGCACTTCTCCATAAATGAACTTCAGCCACTCTTCTCTAGTTTTTTCATCCTTCGGGAGTGAGTGGAAACTTCCAGCACGGGTTGAGCATCCTTGGACACAACAGGTCCCCGTTTGCGTAGCCATCTCTTCTCAAGAGCAGCAGCACAAGCTAGCGCAACGCAGCTAACGGTGTATGGGCTGGGGGGGGGCGGACTGTTACTGTGCACTTTTATTGGACGCTATGAAATACGTAGGATGAAATGCCACGTAGGAAAAAATGGTGCTTTCCGATTCAACCGTTTTTTAAATATGAAACAAAGCGGACCGCCCACAAACGGGAACTTGATACTCGCTTTGGACGTTCACACGGCCTCATCAGTGCACAACACATCATGATATACCCCAAAAAAGTGCATTTTGATGTCATAACCCCTTTAAGACCTTCCGACACTCCTCCTTCAACACGCTGTTCATGACGTCATCACAACGTTACTCTTCGTGCTGGAATATCAATATTCGCAAAAGCCAGCAACACCGATTGTAGGACAGGCTAAGCTAAGAAATGCTAACAACAAAACAATGTTGACAGCAGTTGAACTTACCGGTGCAGGCTGCAAAGACGGTCTCCTGAGGGTGGGAACTGCATTGTCTTTAAGTGACAGCTTAGTCACTAATCCACTGTCAAATAAACGTTTGTTTAGAAAATGATCCTCGTTAAAGTGCCTGGCACAAATGAAACTGATCTTTTTCGGAGGAGGGTCGCTTCCAAAAATGAAGTCCAACCATTTCTGACGAACAGTCTCATTCTTTGGAAGACTAAAAAGAGGGCAGCCGTCTTGACATCCAAAGATACATTTCTTCCATGATGGCATTTTGAAGTTATGAAAAGCGCCCAGAAAAGTTGTCAGTAGATAAGCTCAGGAAAGGTGCACTCTCGCAGTTCCACCAGGTGTTTGCTAATTGCTGCTACCGCTGCTCTGCCTGCGCTCCACGCGGGAGAGGGGTGCTCTCCTGTGAGGGGAGCAGTGAGCGTGAGCTTGGCAGGTGACGAAATATCGGGGGCATTTCTGGAAGGAATCAGTCAAACGGCTTTCAAAATGGCTGCCATGAGAGTTTCTAAAGATTACTCAAACATACATGAATGAGCTAAAGCAGGGGTGCCCAAAGTCAGGCCTCGAGGGCCACTATCCTGCATGTTTTAGATGTTTCCCTGTTTCAACACACCTGATTCAAATGAACAAGTCGTTAACAGGTTACTGCAGCACTTGTTGAAATGCAGAGGATTAGAATCAGGTGTGTTGAAGCAGGGAAACATCTAAAACATGCAGGATAGTGGCCCTCGAGGCCTGGAGCTTGACACCCCTGAGCTAAAGAAACATTTCAGGCAGGATTTTAATGAGGGAACGATATGATGACATGATGTAAAGCTTGAAAAAGTCAATTTTGCATAATACCCCCCTTTTAATAATTAGCTTTACCATATAAGAATTATATCCTCACACAAACTTTAACCTACAAAGTAAAAAATATAAAGGCTACTTGCAGTATGCGAGCTAACAGCTGATTGTTGGGAGGGAACAGATCCAGCTTTTAAGAAGAGTTTTGAGGCAAAGCCACTTATATAGGCACCGTAGTTTGTAAAATCACTGTCTTTAAAATGATTGGAACACAACACTAACACACACTCTTTCCAATTATTATTCATGTTCATAATTTGTGTTCATGTTCCGTATTCCACCTTTAAACTTTTTTCACAAAGCTTTACGGGATACATGCTTCCGATGCTGTTAGCCACAAAAATGTGGAAATCCAGGATGAGAGATGCTTTTGTTAACCAGTGAAAGCACCTAAAAACACGATTTATAAATGATAAACATTTCAAACTGAAAGAGAACAAAGTTTTTAACATCAGATATGTGATGATACAGACCACACACTGAAATTAAAGTGTTCGATTGCTCAAGACACTGAAATGGGCGAAAAAAATGTATAATAAGTTCAAACATTCAAGAAATCCGTTCAGACGTTTAGATCAAGTGATCTGAAAAACCGCCACAACGGAAAAATCAATACAAATGTAAACAAATGGGGAAAAAGAAGCACACAGTCAGCAGCATCTCAGTTTTCTTATAAATTTCATTCTACACATGTTTTTGCTTGTTTAGCATCGCGATTCCTTGTGGACTTTCTGCACTTCTCTTCTTCAGACTCGAGTGATGCGTTGCTGTCATACTGCACATCCTCATCGTCTTCATCTGTCAGTGGTTTCTGGCGCTTGCGTTTGGACCTTCTGTGCCTAGAACTTGACCCTCGACGTCCTGCTTGATTTTCCTCCAGACTTTTGCCTGATCCAAAGTTTTTGGGCCTTCCTATTGGTCTGCCAGTCTTCCTTTTACTTTTAGGTCCAAGCCGAACTTCCATATTACCAATTGTATCATCTTCCTCCTCTTCTGTGTCAACGTCCTGGTCTGCACCCCTCTGACAACATTCAATCTGAGCATCGTTAGTGTCACTGTCTTGTTTCTGTTTGGTTTTGTTTTTCCTCCGTTCCTCTTTAGAACTTGGACCATGGCAGCGTTGGACGTGACTCTTTAAGCTCACGTTATGATTGAAGCACTTGTCACAGTGCTGACACTTGTAAGGTCTCTCTCCTGTGTGCAGGCGCATGTGAGACTTCAGATGACTCCCCTGACTGAAGCCACGCTTGCATACAGAACACTTGTACGGTTTGACTCCCGTATGTGTTAGTAAATGTCTCTGAATGGAAAGGGGGCGGTAAAATTCGACCCCACAGAAGCGGCACTTCAACTCCACCGTGCCTCTGTGATCTTCCAGATGAATTCTGCGCTCCTTGTTTGTGGCAAACGTCTCTGAGCAGTCTGGACACTTGTATGGTTTCCCCTGAGCAATGTGAATCTGCTCGTGGGTGAACTTGTCCACCTTTAGCTTGAACGTGGCGTGGCAGTATTTACAACGAAACTCGTAATTATCGCCATGGATTCTGCTGTGAACATTCAGCGCCACCTCGCTGACGCACCGTTTTCCACAAATGTTGCAGGAGTACGGTCTAATTTTGTGCTCGCAGACGTGCGACTTTCGCCTGTCAAAGAACCGGCCGCAATCTGTGCAGAGCTGATTGTGTACGGGCGTGAGCGACAGGTAATCACAGTAGTCAACATGTTCACCGGATTTGTCGTTTTGTTTTGCAGGAAAGAGCTTGACGGGAAAAACGTTCTGCCCTGGTTGATAGTCCGAGTCGGAGTCCTCACAACCAGGATCACAGGACTCATTGGAGTCAGTTTTGGACTCATTATCATCATCAATTTCAGCAACAATCTCAGGAACATCTGTAACACAGCTGGGGGTTTCCTCAACCACTGCTACCTGCAAAACAGGTAAATAAACATGTTAATAAAGTTCATAAAAGAATTAAAACATTTGTTGAAAGGTTTGGAGCCCCGACGTCCTGTCACCTGTCCATCTTCAGCTGCCGGGACGCTGCCGGCTGCCTGACTTTTCCACTTGAACATGTAGTCACACTGAACGCACAGCTGGTTAAAGTTTACAACAACACCACAAACGACTCTGTGCATCTCTAGTTTTCCTCCACATGACGGACAGTTGCGACTGAACAAGCGGAGAAGGTGTTTTTCACTCACAGGAAACATCCCCTTTTTCTTCAAAAGTTCAGTTCTACAAAGAAAATTAGGTAAAAAAAAAACTCAATCAGCAACTTCCTGTTTAAAAACTGTAATGTTAGAGAGAAAACCGTAAAGAGAAACTTACTCTTTTACAATCAGTTCAGTATTTAATATTTGTCCTGGTTGAGCCTGTTTACTTTCACATAGACCAGTCGGAGTTCCAGAACGGATCGAGCCATTATCGGAACCTGAGAAGGCAGAAGAAAATGTGTAAATAAGCACCAGTTTATTTCTCTTGAGGTTTTAAATTGTATCACATTTTTACCCAGTAAATTTGGGCTTGATTCTTCTGAACATGGATGTGTTGTGAGTTGATCCTCAGCGTCCTGCGCAAAGAAACAACATCAGTTTAACTAGCACAAAACAACAACATATCCATTCTCTCAAAAAAAAGTCATATGGTCATACTACAGAGATGAAATTGAGTGTTAAGAGTGTAAAAAAAAAAAAACATCCTCAATACTTGTGAATAACTCACATAAAAGTCAATTCAACATCATATAAAGAAAAATACTGTGATATTTGCAAAAAAAAATTTTTTTCCCATATTAACTATTTCTCATTATTGTCGTCGATTCAGATGTTGAAGGTGACTTTTACAAAAACCGTCTATTAAGCTACTTTACGATTATTTTAAATAAAGTGATGTACTGAAGTCTTCTGTTTTTTACTATTAGAGTACTTTCACTTCTTACATGGTGTAGCTTCAGGGTGCATGGAGGAAACTGTGTGGAAACAGTTCTGGTGAGCACTGGAGACATGACAGTAGTTTGTACACCAATAGATCTTGAAGGAGTTATCAATGGTGTAGCATGATATCCAGTGAGTGCTGTGTGGCCGGGTGGTTCTTGCGATGTGTCCTTGAAAACAAAAAAAACAAAAACAGATGTTTAGTAATTTTAAACCTTAATTTCAAGAAAGAATAGTAGTAAAAAAACTGCTATATAAGACAGACAAAGTTTGTCTGTCACAGTGACTACCCCCTCTCACTTATACACTGTAAACCCAAACAGTACAATGAACTCAAAGGTTTACAATCAATGTAATCAAAAGTAGCTGTCAAATCCATCCAGAGCAAAACCTATAACCTGGATCACAGTAGTTATATGTTATATCTGCACACAATTAGCACAACAACAGTTGGACGAGAACATAGATAGCCAGTGTGGAGGAGACCAATAGCACTTCTGTGATAATTTAATCAAACCTAAGTCCTTTTTCTTCAAACTGAAGAATAATTCTAAGATGCAGCATTAGCAGTAGTAGAAATACAATTATTTCAACAGTAAGTCAATTAAGTTACTTCACAATGCAGGTATAAGTTCATAAATGGCTAATACACATTATCGTTAGCATGTAGCTAGCGTTTTGATTTACTTACTTCAATGGGCATGCCATAAGGCGTCTTCAGTGTTGGAATTGCGCCGGCTGCGAGCGTTAATCTCTCTGACAGTCCGCTTTGGTACTGGCCAAGGTTCGGGAAGCAGCCATCGGGGAAATGACGGTCACAAACAAACATGCTGTAGCTGGTTAGAGGGATTTCGGAGAGAAACTCCAGCCATTTCTGGCGATTGGGATGTTCTTTAGGTATAGTGAACAAAGTCCTGTAACCCTCGCAGCCGAATGCGCATTTTCGCCGAGACATATTTTGAAAGTAAAATACTACAAACAGTGCTGCTTACGTCTTGCTTCGGACTTCTTCTTCTTTTTTTACCCCGCGCTTCTTCTTCTTCTTCGATTTTTTAAAATTGTGGTTGGCACCAAGCTGTGTACTGCCGCCACCTAGTGGTTTGAAGTGTGGATCAGGACGATAAATAAAAACATACATCATTTTTTGATTGACCCAGTTTTTGTCAGATATCAAAACAATATTTTATAAAACACATCTTTTGAGCTCTTTCATAGTATTCCCATAATGTTGTTGTTTTTTTCCCTTTTAGATAAATTCTTTCTGTGAGATATTTCTTACATTGGACAGTGACATCTTAACCGCAATGTTCTCAATTTCAAGTTGTCTACCATGTTTCCTCATTCTGTGTAACATGCTATTGAGTCCAGTATATGTCCTAGTCAAAGCCTTATTTCCTTTTCATCCTTTTCTGTTTCTTCCTGCACTCCTGAATTCTTCAACCTTTCTTTGAATCATGAATCACCATCTTCCTTTTCTCTCTTCTTCCAATTGCTTTTGCCATTTCTACTTAATTTTCTTTTTAATAGTGCATTTAACTTCAGATCTACCATGTTTGACTGTCATTTCAATAGGCTATTGCGTTGTTTTAAAGATTCCATAGCTGTTTGATCTGCCATTTCATTCCCTTTTACTCCAATAGCACCAGTACCAGAGGAAAACCACTGATACAGCACATCTCACAATGAGGAGTAATAAGGAAATAGCATTACAGCATTGTTAAAAGCTCCAAAAAGTTGATTTTGCATAGTACCTTTAAATACAAGGCAAAGCTGCTGTATTGCTGAAATTCAGCGAAAACAAGACACCAAGTACACAAGCTCTGATTGCAATAATACAAATGTGCATGCAGATAGCGGAAAATGTTCTACTCGAGTTCCACTTTCTCTCAGGCAATTTTTTCATTGTGTCACTTTCACTGTGCTGGAAATCTGAGCAAGTGATCTCAAGTAACCCGGTGATCAATACTGTGAGAAGAAACAGAAATAATTTAATTTAGTTGAAAACAAAAAGGGTTTCTGAAGAATTTTTAGTTCTATAGATTTACTTTCACTTTGACAAGACTGTTCAGTACTTTTATATCTTCTGAATATGCCCTTCAACATTTATCCAACTCGTTTAAAGCAGTATCGTCATGCTTTATTATACGTGTTGGTCTCTAATGTATCAAAATAAAAGAATTTGTTGCCCATTCTAAGTTTACGACAGAGTGTAATTTACATTGTATTAATATACCTCTAGATGATTTTTTCAGCTCTAAAAGCTGTGAACGTAGGTATACTGTGAACCATAACAGGTAACTTTCTCTCAAAAAATCCAGTATTTCAAAAATCTCTAATCAAATTTACATATTTTGAAAAATAATTTAAAAAGTGCCGGATCGGGCTGAAAATCCATTTAGCTTTTTGTAATAAACAAAAATAAGATAAAAATTCCATCCGGGGATGAATACGTCCCTCATCGCACATTCACACCAGACGGACATCAGACGTCACATGACAGCCATGTCATGTGACACTATGTGAATCTGAGCTGCAGTGAGGCAGGTTTACCAGGAGGTGGCGCGCGCGCTGTACGTGCTGTGGTGGTTATACGCATTGACTTGTATAGAAAGCTTTCTATACAAGTCAATGGTTATACGTGTGAAGAAATTCTTCACTGAAATCTCATTTAAACCGTTTCTCGGCATGTTTTGTTAGTGTGTGAGTGAGAAATCCTGAAAGATACGAGAAGTTGCACCGAAAGCTGCTTTTGACCTCAGGATTGTGTTAATCACATGAAACACTGACCCAGGGTCACGTCTGTCAGTTGACAAAAACATTTCTAGACTTCCAGTGTGTTGATCCTATAAAACTGGGTTTTATTATGTAAAATCTTATTTTTACAGCTTAGAAACCTCTGGGTTCATTGTGATTTTACTTCAGTATGAAGTTCATGTGGGACCAAGCCAAAGAAATGAGGGTAAACTTATGAAAAAAATGGAATAATAAAAAAAAAATCCAATTTCTCAGTTGTTTTAGCGCAAAGGAATTTCATCCACGAGCAGAATTTACATCCTCCTCCATCATACCAATTCTGGGAAAGTTGCAGTCGGAACATGTCAGCTGCCTTTCACATTCGTTGAGGAATGTTGGCAGGATTTCACAATGCTGTCAGTCATTAGACCAGATAAGAGCTCGCTCAAAGATTGATGGCATCACATTCCACTAGTTCCTCATCTGTTTTTTTCCCATCCAGCCACCGCTGTTAATCACCATCTCACCACGAGGTTCACATCCTCTCTATCCAAGTCCAGACCTGTTCAGGTGTTTTATCATAACTTTCATTCCAGTTATCAAACACGCCGCAGCAACACGTTCTGACTTCACTTGCTTGATTGTGTCTGAGGGTAAAAATACACGTGTTGGTTTGCAGGTTTAAAGGAATCAACCCGCCTTTAAATAAGGATTTATTTTAGGATTTTTATAACACCTGCACAAAAAAAGGGATAAAATTATAGCATCACAGAGGCGTAGGTCAATATACTGCTATTTTCCTCCCATGATGCAACATAATAACACGTCTTAGACCATGTTTTGAAGGCTGAGATTACACCTCAGACTGTCTAATGGAGCAGTTTACTCTTCAAACCTAAGACTGAAACTTTGTCTAACAATTTCATTTAATGATCTAAACTATGTGAAACAAGAAAAACTGTTTCTATTAAGTTGAAGTTTATAATTGAGGGAAAAAATTATCCAACAAATTCACCATTTTCAGGAGAACTTTGATGGATGAGTTGATAAACAGAGTGAAGCTGCATATGTGAAATGGTTGATTGCTGTAGTATCTGCAGGTGATTGATTGACAGTTTGGGAACAAAGGATTTAGAGATAAGATACTAGATGCTCAGGATATGTGGGGAAATGACTGTAATAAGGAAATCAAACTAATCAGAGCATGCAGTTAAGAGCAAAGACAGAGTAATCTGGCTGAAACTAACAAAATAGATCCCAAAATCAGTTTTAACCTGATTTTTCACATTACTTTTTATTTCAAAAGTAGCAGCCAGTAGTAGATGCTTCACTGTTAGCTGGAAGAGGTGGGTTTAAATTTAGGCTTTTTTGTTTTGTTTTTTTAATTGCCGTCTACTGGAATGTTCTCAAAGAACCAAAACAGCCTGAGTAAAGCGGGCTGGAGCTGTTGCATTATGGCGCTTTCATCACATGGAAGCAGATGTTGTCGCTGTTATTCTCTTTGTGCTTTGAAGCCTCGACCTGCTGCTCCTGGTCGATATCTGTGGCTCTGATGTTCTATGTGGATCTGAAGGATCTAGTCTCTCCTCATCATATCCTGTGACACGTCTGATAACAGCTCATAAACACCTCTGGATACGAGTTAAATCAGAGGTGATCAAAGGATTTGGGAATGTGGCGTGTTAGCTAAAGGTGAACAGGAATTTTCAAACAGCATTAGTGGCTAATCTTTGAAAAACCTGCTTTTGTCACGTATAGGGTTACGCGTCCCTGCGAGAATGTGATCTATGTGAAGCGCGCTCTTCATGGCAAGAAGAGAACAAGAGAGCAGGCCACCCGAGAAAGTTGAACCCAAAAGAATGCAGCTCTGGTATTCATTAATGAAGAGAGCTCGTTTCTGTGCTGGAACAAGAGCGCAGGAATGAGAAGATAGGATGACCAAAAAAAAAAAAAAAACTTCTACTTGTTTACAAAAGCAGCGATTCACAAGTCAATTTCAGTATATTAGAAACTTTTATTACTTTACGAAATGTTGCACGAATTTACCAGTAAAAACATTCATACTGTTACAGAAATGTCTGAAGTCATAACTTATAAACACAAACTCTTTGGCATTCTTCACAAAGTCTACTGTATCTAAAAATAACAACATCTGTATAAAATATATAATAATATTAAACTGTTAGTTCAAAGCTCACAGTAAACAAACAAAGGACCGAACATCTTTTGTCCCTCAGTGGTGACCAAACCAGCAGAATCACCACAACAGGACACTCAGTCACACACACGACATACGGGACAGAACACGAGGAATTCAAACACAAGCTGACGTCATCCCAAAACTACAAACTTACAACACCAAGTCACTTTCAAAAAAATAGATACTTTATTTATTTATATATTAAGCTGCTCACTGTTCACGTGCCTCCAGAACCTGATCAGATCCAGCTGCTCAGGTTGGAGAAACATAACCAGCCAGAGCTTTAAATCTTGTGTTATCACTTTAAATTATTTCAGACGTTAAGGGCAGTTTTCCAGAGATATTATCTTCTTGATGGGAATGAGATTAAATCCACATTTTTTTTAAAGAGGAGCGGAATGCGGGTCACATAGCTCACCCTTAACTCGAGTATTTATCTGGAAGTGTCCGAGGCTTAAGTTAATATTTGGGGAATGTGGAAATCAGATTGAGTCTCTTGTTTTTTTACTCAATGGGAGAAAACAAAACGAAAAGCAGCAATTTTTTAAATGTTTAAGTAAGTCGAGAGAGATTTATATAAATATTTTGGCATAAAGTCTGTGAGAATATGTTAGAACCCACAATACTGTCCAACAAGTACCTCTGACGAGTGTCTCACTCTGTGGGGCACAACTGCCTGCAGCTGTCCAGCCCAGTGAGAGCAAAGCGGGTCAGAGCACAGCTCTGACATGGAAATATGAAAACAGTCCTTTTGTTTTATATTCTTCTTCTTCTTTTTTTAAACATTCTCAGATCCAGTCATTTGTCCTGCAGTCTTCACACATACTGAGGATTTCTGTCCTCCTCACTCAGAATCTGTCTCTCGGTTCCTCAAAGGAAGATTTCAACTGCTTCTGGGTCCAGATCATCCAAACCTCGGAAGGGATTTAGCAGCTTCTTAGGTGCTGTCATGTCTAAGGAAAATAAGAAACCAAAAAATGTTACGTTTGTTTATAAATTCTCTGTGATCCGCATGTAAAAAGTGTCATTTTTTGAGTTTTAAACACTCACCACTGTTTAGCTTAGCTGTGCTGGCCGACTCTTTGGATTTGGTTCCCTCTGGTTGCTGTTCTAATGTTGAAGCTTCAGACTGAGTGGAGAACTGATGGGTTGGTAAAGTTTGATCATCTGACAGATTTTTAGCTAAAAACAAACAAAATGTCAGCATCTTTTGGTGGAACATTCAGAATATCTAGTATTAAGAGTTTAAAAGTAAAAGTAATGTGACGCTGCTAACCTCGACTCGTAGTGCTGGTTGTGCAGATGGAGGGAGTAGAGGACGCCGGTCGGAGAGGAGCTCCTGCCACGTTCAAGAGGTTTGTTCTGTAACTCTTCTCCTCCTTGGAATTCTGATCCTGGTGCAGCCGCTGCTTGAGGATCTTGATCACGGCATCTTTTTCCAAAATCTGAGCATAAAGAGCACGAATCCTGGTGTGGAGAAGAAGTACAGCAAAACATGTCAGAAACTCTGCATCCACACAAGAAGTTTATTTAGGTCAAGATTTTTTTTTATTTTAAATAAGCACCTGTTCTCCATCTCCTGATTCCGGTGGTCAGTGACGGGCAGGTCCTCGTTGAAGCTGTTATTTGAGGAGTGGCATGGCGAGTGGTTAATGATGGTGGTGTCTCTGCAAATAAAAACACAAATAAGTATATTTAATCTATGTCCGTACAAACTTTTAGATATGTGAGATCAGCAAACATGAAGAAGTAGTTACCTCTGAGCAGCAGCTGTGGCAGCCACCTCCATGGCAAACTGCCTCATGGTGCTCTCCTCCAGGTACTTCTGCTCCCAGCGCACCATGTCGGCTTCGAGGGTTAGAATCCGCTCCTCACGCTCACGCAGTAGCTCCTGGAGGGAGTTCATGGTCAATCCCGGGGGCTGGGACTGCCTCTGATGTAGATAAAGGGAACATTTGAAACTTCACTGTTAAATTACATAACAATAACATGTTCAGCCATATTTGTCCCAGAACAGGAGGTTTTACCTGTTGCGCCCTCAGACTCCTCAGCTCCTGCTCTAGCCTCGTCCTCAGCTTCATCTCCAGGCTCTCCCTCTTCTCACAGGTAGACTGCAGCTGAGCCAGAGCACTCTGAAGCCTCTCCACCTTCTCAACATACGCCCTCTTCCTCCTCAGCTCCTCCTCGAGCTGACGACCTCGTCCCCGAGCCGCCTCCAGTGCCTCCTCGAGCCGCTTCGCCCTGAGGTTCTGCTCCTCCGTGGTCGCTCGCAGACGCTGCAGCTCCCGCTCCATGCGTTCTCGCTCGAGGTTCTGCTCCTCATCTGAAGCAAATCAAAAACAGGTCAGATTAAGTGCATGTCATTGCGAATGTACCATGTGGTTATGACTCTGTACTGGTTGGGGTCGAAATGTTTCCACTTGTCATAAAAAACTGTTTCTAAGACCTGTGTAATGAGTACCAGAGTTGCTACATGGTGGCTTGTGTTTTTCATTTAGCGAAGCACTCCTGGAATGCTGAGAGGAAGACTGGGGGGGGGGAATCTGGCCCCATCCCTTTGACCCACATAGCTGAAAGGATTCCTCATCAAGGCCATGCAAACACCAGAACCCTGTTTGAGTCCAGTTCTTCAAGCAGACACTATAAATCCCACTCACAACAGGTGGTGGTGGTGGGTGGGGTTGGGGGAGCTTCATACCTATCACTTCCACTTGTGTTAAAGAAACGGTTCATTTCCTCTTTTGCTAAATGTTGCATGGATCGAGTTCCCCATTATTAAGCCTTCTTAGCACACAAGCTGATGTAATGCAAGAATATTTCCGCATGCAGATGTAGAACCTTCTAGAACCAAAAGAAGGGACGAACTTACTTTGTTCAAGGAGTTTTGCCATGATGTGTTGGTTATGATCAGCTGCCTTCACTTCTTTTGCAACATGGGTTCTTGCGTTTTCCAGGTTTTCTGTAAAACAGAAAACATTTTAATACGTCTAAATTTAAACTGAAGACCAGTTCGAGCTGGATTCATGGTGTTCAGCCTCTCGATGGGGCTCAGTACAATTTCTACCTCTGAGATCTCGGTTGAAATCCTGCAGCCTCCGGAGCTCGGCTACCAGTCTCCTCCGTAGCGTCTGCTCCAGGTTTTCTCTCTTACTGCTGCCCTGCATCAGCGTCTCATAAGCCTCTGAAATACGCTGGATCTCCTGCTCCAGCTGAAGGTGGAGGGGAAATGAGGAGGAGGAGAGAGAAGGAATTCTTGGTTAGCCCACTTCACATGCCTAAAAGGAGCTGGAATGTTAATTTATGTTTTTACAAGACATATAAACTTAAAAGTGCGTGTTTTTTTCTAGTTCACTCGGTGGGGTCCAGGTTTTATACAACAAACTGACTGAGTTAGTTTTTTCAGCTTTAGATTTAACAGTAATTCACAAGGAAATAAATAAGTCAGTGTGACGTCCTCTGAGTGTAAATGTGTGCGCTATAATTCTGAGAAGGAAATCAAACCCGGACCACTCCCTGAGAGTTTGATTTATATCTGCATTCCTGAGCACTGATAGCTACAATTCCAGGTGTGTGTGTGCACATGAGAGCGTGCGTGTACACAACACACCACTCCTGAACAAAGACGGTTTCCTTCATATACACAAAGGTTTGGGAAGGCTGCCAGCGGATGGAAGGTGTACACATGCCTGAGCCTGGGTTGTGGAAATGGCAGAGAGACACCCACCATTACAGCAGCCACTCGGGCATGTTTACTCAGGGCTGTGGCCCAACAGGGAAAACTTTCCAGCCCTGGCAATTATCATTCTTTCAGGCTGAGACAAAGCGAGAGCCATGTGACATAACTCTGGCACTGAGTGGAGGTGATTTTAAAAAGACTGGATGAGTTGTCAAGTTAATCTGGGAATCTTTGATTGGATCATTAAATAAAAATAAAAGGCGGAGACGTGAAGCTTTAAAATGAAAGCATGGGAAAAATGCTGCCTTCAGGAAATACAAACATTTCCCTTCCCCTTTTTTTCAACAGCCTAATGCAGTTCCTCTCTGGGGGTTGAAACTCAAGCAACTGCTGCATGAAGAGGCCTCAATCACCCTGAAAACCTCCTAACATCCTCCCTAGAACTAAAGCACATTCACATACAGGCTTCCAGCAGGTTGGCAATAAACACAATGAAAGGAGTGTGTAATGACAGTGGCAGGCTGTGACCTCTGTTTGTGGCTCTATGGGAATAAAGGTGGCAGCTGCTGATCTCATATGTTTGTCCAACACAAGTGATGTGTCTGAAGCTGGATGTCAGGGAGGCAACTGTGGACCGGCGTTGTGTTTCAGAGGCAGCTGGCTGAGTGGAGGAATGTTGTCTGGATGCTAACACAGCGCTTATTTATCACTTCCTTTTATATTATTTTACAGACAACTGAGTCAGACTTTATTTTTACATTTTAACATCTAAAGTTGAACTTTAAATTGGTATAAACTGTGGCATCCCAGTCTAACGGTGAGAACGGTCAACTTCTTACCTTCTGAATACGACCAGTCTTCTCCCTGTGAGCTTCCAGCTCCTGCCTCAGCTTCTCGTTCTCCATCATTAGCAGAGCCACCTGGTTGGGTTCCTCCAAACCAGCAGATGGCAGGCTGTTAAACGTGCTGTAGCTGGGGGCCTCCCCTGGTGGAGCAGACTGGACATACCTAGGAAAGATATGTTTTTTTGTAAGACGTGCCAACATCTGGATTCATTAGAAAGGGCTTGAGGCAGACAAGCTCCAGTGACTGTAGAGAATGTAAAAAACATATTTCTGGAACATAGTTTCAGTCTACCCAACACTCCATCTGAGAATATCCTGGATGCCTAACATTACAAACATCTACAGGGCTGGACTTGTCTTTCTGTATTTCGAAATATGATTTGGTATGCAGGCCGCAGTGTGACTCACATCCATAAGTATGTGTTTACGCATGTGAAACACAATGGTGAGGATTGGGCAGGCTCAAAGACTAATACCAACTAATATGATGTAATGTGAAAGCGGTTTGAAAAACATGATGCGCTGATGTAAACTGGCTCCTTTTTCTCTACCTGTGCTGCTGAGGTTGCACCGGCTCCTGGACCTGATGAGGGAGAAATCCTTGGCACTGGATGGAGGCAGTGTACTCAGGAGGAGGGCTTCGTTTCTCCGTGCTCTGAACATACTGTGGTGTGTAATAAGGAAGCTCAGGATAGCTGTGAGAGTTAACTCTGATGCCCTCTGCCTTAGCTGCTAAATCCCTCCTCTCCAGAGATATCTGCATGCGATGCTCGCTGAGGGAGCGCACGTGGCTGCACTTTGGCTCCATCAGATCTGCTTCTTGGTGGAAGGTCCCATCGTGCAGCAGAATCTGCCCGTCGTGTACGTGCCCATGGGCCCAGTTAGAGGACAGGTACTGAGAGTGGGCCTTGGCTTGATCGTAGGTCGGCAGCTTCTCTCCATGCAGCTGGTAGCTGCTCTCTGAGTGATGGTAGTCACCTTGGTGCTCCTGGCCCTGAGGCTCCTGCCTCGCTGAGAGCTGAAGGAGAGCCGGGTCCTCTTGAGTCAGACTCTCCAGAGAGGATCTCGGGCTCCTGCTCATTTCGCCACCACTGCTGGGTCCACTGTTGTTTCCGTTGCCTCCACGCAGGGCCTGCTGCTGGATGGCTAATAAGGTGCGTGTGTCTGTGGGGTTTCCATAGCGAAGCTGCTCCTGGATAAGTCTGTGCAGGACCGTGCCAGACGGCTCCTCAGTGGACGACATGGTACAGTGTGAATGAAGGTGATCTTTACACTTTTAGTCAAGATGGAAATGTTTAAAATAAAATCAGCTGTGAACCTGGAACATAAAGACACAAAAATGGAGACGATTAGACAAACAAACACCAGGATAAAAGCCTTGACAGACTCATACTTTTACAACACCATCAGCTTTTAATGTCACATAAACACACGTGCGTGTTTCTGTCTTTAACCTGAATAATGTGTAGAAACCGTGTGGCGTACAAACAGCGACAACACTGCGATGTGGTGACTTCTTTTCACAGCAGCCATAAACTGAAAATATACATGCGCCAAAAATTCCTCTCTGACGGGGGAGCAAAAGCGCACAAAACCACGCTGTAAAGCCAATTTACGCTCAAAAATCTACTATAAAACACATTAAACTTAATCAAATTATCCCACGTAACACTCCAAAACTCAAACGTTTGAACTTTATCACGTTATGAGTTACTTTATTCTGGTTCTTGGTGGCGGTAAAACAAAATAACACACTAAAAAGAAAATAGAAGCGCTTCTCTTACCAGCTCACGCGCTCATCGTAACGAAACGTCGCCCTTGAAAAGTAAAATTCAAAAGTATTTCCACTGTTTCCGTCACTTTTTGGTCGAGTTAAACGTGTCTCATGTCGCTTGCCTTTCTCCTCTCTTGCTGTGAAATGATTATGGAGAGAACAGGCGGCGATAATAAGTAACCGAGGAGGGACTGAGGTCGGAATGTCAGGAATGTGAAACGCGAAGTCCCTCAGGGATCAAAAGCGTAAAAAAAAAAAAAAAAAAACGCACGAGAGGGAGGAGGGGAGCCGCTGCGCGCGAGCTTTATTAGGCCAGCGAGGAATGAAGAAAAAAAACAGCAATTTGTTTTATATATATTTACAAGAATCTGTAAAAATAAATAGAGGTAAACGTTTTGGGCTTCACGGAACAAAATATTTTTAGCTTAAAAAATAATAACTCACCTTTGCAAAAGAAGCACTGAAACATTAGAGGAAATGTTTATAAGTCCTGTATTTCAATTATTTACAAAGTTGGGAACATACAAACATTTATTAGTTTGTTTAGCATACATTCTTCTTTTTGTTATGCTGATCTGATAGAAGAAGGGTTGGCCACAGCAGATTAGCATTACAATAAAGTAAAAAAGCTTCATGTAATGCTAATTATTGATTCATTAACATTAGGTATTTTAAGTAGCTACATTTATATAAGTTAATTAAATCTAACTATTAGCATTTTAATTAACTTCTAATTTCCCCCAAAATACAATGACATTTTATACAGAGTTTGAAGACCTAAAACCCCAAAAAGTTGAACATTCTTTTTGTGATTGGGTTAGAATTACATCCAATTTTAATAATAAAAATTCTTTGTAAATTAGTCTGAAGGCCTACTTAGCTTCTTTTTAAAAAGTATGTTTATTTGAGATGCTTGAACTTTAGTTGCACAATTTTATTAAATTAATCGCTTGGTGATGTGCCTTCTGAATACTGCACCTCAACATGTTTGCCCATAATAAGTCCTGCATTCCACAGATCCTTCCAGGAAGATTCCTGGAAATCTGTCACAAAAAATTACATGTTGATGGAAAAAAGGGACTTGTGTTGGCACACTGAAGCTCTCTAACAGGGTTTGATCGTGCAGGTTGAGCGTTTTACAGAGTGCTGTTGGCTGAGAGAGCGCACCACATTTCATCTTGCTGTATGTTTTGCATGTAAAATGTTCATATGAAAAGCAGCAGCAGCTGTTAGATAAATAATAGAGAGGGAGAAATCAATTTTCGTGTCAGTTTGTCATTGGCCTGAAGGAATCCAGTCCTGTTGCTTTCAGCACAGGTCACTTGTGGGTAAGTATAAACCTCTACAGTTACAACTGTGTTAAGACTGTTACACATGCCTTAGATACATGTGTGTAAGTGAATGTGTGTGTCCAGCTGTCCTCTGGAATCTGGGGCCTTTGTAGCCTCATTACTACAAACATTGAGGCTCTTTGTATCCAACAGGAGTCTGCAGGATGAATGCCACATTTTGACTCTTCTCTGGCTGATTTAAGTGACCAAATTGTAAACCTGTGGATGATGTGGTTGCAGATTAAAGCAAGGGAAAGATGGCTCTAAGGAGCAACAACAGGCATTCTGATGTGTGTGTGTGTGTGTGTGTGTGTGTTACAGCAACATCTCATTTTGAGACCTTTTACCTTAAAGGAGAAAGCAAATCCTTACAACAGACTTTATTTCTGTCAGAGCCTCGAGGTAACCTGTGCTATTTATTACATGTTGGGACCAAAGTACTACTATTTTAAGGACTTAAAACACAACTCTGACCTTTATTATGGGTGCTTTAAATAGCTGAAGATTCTATCACAACCTGCTAATCAAGAAGACGGGACAGTTGTTTCTGCATAACCCCCCCCCCCCAAAAAAAAAAAAAAAAAAAAAGCAAATGTAAACTCCAGCTGATTTGGTAAGGAAAACGAGTGCAATCAAAGCACAGCAGTCTATAGCAATTGATCTCTGTATGTGGCAACTGGCTTCAGGCTGATTATCTTATTAGCCGTAAAAATCTATAAGCCCCGAGATAGCACTGAGCTGCTGACGGTGTCCACTATCGTACGTCTGGCTCTCCCACCATCCTAAATTAAACACACATTCCCATCATGTCACAGATAGCTCTTTAAGTAAAAAAAAAAAACCAAAACAATGTAGATGTGGAATCTGTGTGGGCAGCTGTGTTCACATGGAGACATGTTTGCATCCGATCCACACTGTAACAGCACAGTCTCCATCTTTTCAAAAGCCTCTTCGTGTCATTTAACACCACCTCTCTACTTCCTGTGTTCTCTGTGTGTGTGTTGGGGTGTGTATGTGGTGGTGGAGAGAGCCTCGAGCTATTTTGTCCCTTCCTATGAACTTGCAGAGGAATGCAAAGCTTGAACTTTTGAGAGTTAATAACAAAATCAATCAATATTTAAACTTTTAAAACACATGATTAATATAATCCAGTGTTTGTCAGTCTGTGCGTACTGTGTGAGTGCAAGCTAAACAAAATGAGTATTTTATGAGTTCAAAAAGGGACACTAAAAAACTTCTGACAAAACACACACACACACAACTGTGTTGTTTCTATAAAAAGAAAACTCATGTGTTTCTTGAGGTTATTGTGGAAACATGAGCCTAAACAGAACAGTGAGAGAAGTCAAATTACCAGTTACATCTGGAAACTGGACGTGCTCTAAAGTCCCTGTTTCTGTTTTAAGTAGAACTAAACTCAGACTTGTTTTATTTTATTAGATTATCTGATATACTTTATTTCTAGTAAAACTGTATTAATGCTCAGACATACTGTTTGTCCTCTTATGAAGTCAATGTCAAATTCATTCTAAACAAACGACAAGTGTTGCATTATTTTCAACAACTTATTTGTGTACTTTTTGGGATTTTTATATAGACTGTGTTTCTAATAAAAATGTTGAGTCTTGATTTTTAATGAGCTATCAGGACAGATTGCATGAATGTGGACTTCCTGTTTCTGTGCAGGTGGAAGAGCTGCAGCTGAGATTATTAATTAGAAGGTAGTTTCAGTCATTCTTGTTTTTTTTAGCTGGTTATTGAAGCTCTATTTTACAGGTTTAATATGACAAAAGTATAAAAAAAATTACTGGAGTTCTTCAGATCTTAAGATAAGATTATTTTGGGACCCTTAACATAATGTTTTACAATCCAAGTTGACCAAGTTGTTGTAAAATCTTGATTCTTTTGGAGGGTTTTGTTGTAGATTTTGGCTGTGCTTGTGCTCAGTGTCCTATTGTGTGAATCACTGACTACATTTACATGCAGCCAATATTCGGGTTATGATCGGGTTAAGGTCAGTATTCGGGTTTCTGAAATGTTCAGAATAACCTGTTTACATGCATAAGTAGATAGAGTTACCCCTGTATACATGAAACTTGTAATAACCCGATTTAAATGCAGATGTTTGGGTAGCGTCATGACGTACGGACTACTTCAAGACGCAATATGCGTAATTTCCGAATCTTCTTCTTGTATGACCAGGATTCCTTGTGAACAGAGCATAGAACACACGTTTCGATGGGGTTATGCCGATACGCGTTTACACGACTAAATATTCAGGTTAGAAAAGGGTTACCCCACAGGTAAAATCCAGGTTTTTATAAACCCGGTTATGAGCATATTCGGGTTTTTGCCGGTGTTTACATGGCCATGCGGAACCGGGTTATTGTGAATATTCAGGTTTTAAAAGGATTATTGGGTGCATGTAAATGCAGTCAATGTGAGTCAGGTGTTAGCTATTGGACATGAAGCCTCATATTTGACCCTTTGTTACATCTGATTTTATACTTGACTTGGTGCAAGAAGCAAATGGCAAAAAATAAAATAAATTAAAAACAGCCCATATCATCACTCCTCCACCTCTGTGTTTATAAATTGGTTGAATAAGCTGACTGTATTTTTTTTGCTAAACATGATGCACCTTATGGCCAAACATCCTTACTTTGGTCTCATCTTTGCAGAGGACGACATTCCAGAAGCGTTGCTGTTGTTTCAGACACTGATTGTTCATTGATACATCAGCATTAAAAAATGTTTCCAGTGTAGAAACTAAATAAATGTTGGTTTTAGGTTGTGAGTCAGGAAAAAGAAGCAGCCCAAAATTGAATACATGGTACAATTTTCTCTCAGAGTAATTAGTTCATTTAAATACAAACAAATGGGATAGATGGTTCTTAAAGTCTATCGATATCTTCTGACATTTACTGAGCAGCTGCTTCAAACAGATTAGTAAAAATCAAAACCTACAGTAAACTAAGTTTTCAAGTTTTAACTATTTTCTGTAGTGGTTATATTTTTTTTAGCACACTGTAATCTGAGATCTTTCCTTTTTTGTTGCACCCTGATTTAGAAAAGTGACTGTAAGGAAAGAAGAACCCCAAACAAGATTTTTGACTCACTGTCTGTGTCTCATTTTCTGTCTGTCTGCTTGTCTTTTGTTTAACTCTTTGGACCCAGACATCAGACTACTCTTTGATGAGTGTATGTGTCTTAAAACAGAAAGTTAAAAAGCTTGAACAGGACAGGAAGCAGCCTACACTCTTAAATTGGTGGGAAAGTGTAGACCAGAATGGAGGACAAGGTCATCTGATACGGCGGCATTGGTGAGGAATGTAACTGATAGTGTTGGAAGGAGTGGGATGGATTCCTCTCCTTAGATCTCACATCCCTACATGGCTTCCTCTTCCACACAAACACAATAGACAAAGACATGGTGCGCTGATCTCAAGCAGTATCCGGTTCTCAGGGTAACGCTGACGATGAGCTTCCCATGCATTCGCATTTCATTATGGCCTCCAACTCCTGGGTTGGTTTTCAGGTTGTTACATCGAGGGAAGCATGCTTCCTAGATGACACCTGGTTAAATGAGCACAAAAGACATGAACCCATTTTTGGTTAAGGAAGCTATGCATGTTGCTACATGCCAGGCTGCAGCGAGGGGAATTCACAGACGTTCATGTCGAGCAGACTTCAGTCATGACTCACGAGAAATAAATCTGTTTGAATGATAAAACAGATGTGCAGTCATTTCTGGGACATGTTCAGTTCCCTCAAAATGAGTCTGCTGGATTCTGAGCACAAGTTGCAACACAAAAAGGTAAATAAATATAGCTCAAATATTAGATTATCCCTGTTAAGCACCACACGTGGGCATGATTGTTAGGTTTCTTAATTTGAGCGGTTTAGATTATTTTTAGATTGGTTCATTTTTAATTAAACACGGTTTTCTTTTTTATTCATTGAAGTAATTAGCTGCTTCATATCTACTGCTGCTAGCATACACTTTACATAACTAGCAACAGCTTTATGCCAAGCCCTGTACGAATATATAAAGATTAGTTAGTTTGAACCACTTCTACAAGTATAATCTATCAGAACTTTATTCTGATTGCTCAGTTCGAGTGCTCAGATTGCACAGCTCAGTTACCATTTTTGCACAATTGAACTCCTTTTATTCCTTTAGAAAATAAAGTTTTATCTTTGCATTTTAATACCAGCATCAACCCCCCAGCACTGACGTTAAGGTGGTTTTTCCAAGTAAACCACATTCACCTGATTCTTTAAACATTGACCTAAAACCAGAAAATCTACATTTTTCTCAACTGTCATGACATTTGAGACGTTTTCTCATGTGAAGTCACAAGACTCTGAAATTAATCAGCTTTGTATTTTGAAAACATGAATTATGCTGTAATCATCATATTCTATGTATTTTTTTGCTGTTAGATACTATATAATTATTCTAGCTTTCAGTGTTACATTTGTATAAACATTATTTTCAAAGAGAGAAAAAATACATCTCATAAAGCCCCGTTACGTAAATGTTGAGCTATCCAACAACAGAACTGATTTACTGAGATTTTTTCTTTTTTTGTCTAATGGGAAATAAAAGATTTGTTCACAGCACCTTCAGCGCACAGAATTTACATGTTTACAAAACCATGGCAACTTGACTTTCCCTTTGTGCAATAACTCTGAATATTTGGCCTCTAGTCTCAGACATATTACTCACAGGCCTCAGAGGCAAATAGTTGAGTGTTGCTGTAATAATGTCTACTTTTCATTAAATTTCTTCCCCTCATATCTGCAGCCCTTTTGAAAAATTCACTTCATTATCTACATATAATACACGTAATTCTAATTTATTTTGTGTTGTGAAAGTAATAATGTGTCAGTTGCTACACCAACTTGGGTTTTTAATGCTAATAATACTGAAAGTTAATGTGTCTCTTATAAAAGGGTTTTGTTGAATCCCAAAAGTTTGAATTTACTTGATTTTATTGTGTAGATCAGTTCTATATGATGAGAGTAAGGCCAGCAATGTTCCTCTTCATCTTTGTTAGTTAAATCCAAGTTGTTCATTCACATTTGACAAGCTACTTAAAAATGTGTTTAATCTAAAGTGTGTAAGTTTTTAAATATACATTTATCATGTAAACTCACCCTGTAACAAACAGACACATTTTTCCCCAAAAATATTTTTTAAAACATGATCAAGAATATAACAAGAAACTGAGTGAAACATAAACAATATAGATGAAAGTTAATGAGGGGATATGGGCAAGTATTTATATTAATAAGTTAAAGAGGCCCTTCCATTAAAAAAGTTTTTTCTGAGGTTTCTGTTGAATATTTTAGCTCCACAGGTGTTCTTACCTTCATAGTGGGTGTGAAAACAGGTCAACAACTTCTCATTCAGTTTTAATATTTCAAACTACGCAGGTGGTGATAAAACCCGAGTTCTCCTGAGTCCGAACGGCCTGTATCTGTTTCATTACAACTCCTTTGTTCGTTAGTATTCATCAGCTCCCGCAGTTGAAACCACACCTAGCATGCTGCTAGCTAAAAGCTGTTAGCATAACGTAGCAAACACAAAGACACAACGTCTGACGTTGCCATGCGCAGCGGGGCAGGAAACAGTATTCTTTGCTCTCATAGGCTAGTTTGTTAGCCAATCAGAGTCCAGAAAATTCAAACAATGAATATGAACGAGCTGCTGATGAAGCAGCCTGACGGAAGGAGCCAGAACCACCCAAATTTTAACGCAGACAGATTGAAAGGTCTGTTAATCAGTGTTTCCTGGTGTTTTTTTTAGATATAAAATGTTTCATATTACTGGTTAATACTTAAGAAATAACCACAAAGTCCTGAAATGTGTATGTGTATAATGTTTGAATCACACAAACTCTGTTTTGGAGACCAAACCGCCTTTGACCATCATTCTGGCAACTTCATATAATATTTAATGACTTAAATTGACAAACAAAAAAAAAACATGATAGATGTTTTTCTAGTATTGGCTCAGTGGTGCTGGGTGGGGTTTGGGTTGTTCAAGGAACAGATCGAACATAAAGAGAAAAACAAAAGACAATTATCAAAGTGACATCTCTCTTTTTTAAATAATCAAGAAATTCTTAGGAGAAGTATTGGAAAATAATGTCAAACATCCAGCAGTACTGAGGCCTGTTGTTATTTCTCAAATCTGTTAAATTATTTTAACCAGAATTAAACCAAGTGAGTTTCAGTTCAAGTAACCAAGGAGAATAATGGAAGTGTGGAATAATGCAAAAATGAAAGCTCTGATTCATGTGCACTGAAGAGTTTTTGTCAGCAAAGGAACAGTTTTGCAGCAGAATATAATAATTGTTGTTATGCTAACACTGTTTGCTAACTAGCTAACTGAAAAGCCAAACAGATAAAAACACAAACAAGTGACTAAATGGCTCTTTTCATACATTTAATACATCAATGTGGTGACTTCTTCAGTGGTTCCTACTGCTCTGCATTCACTTGATCTTTACAATTCAGTCCATTTCAGTCACTAGTAGCATTCTCCACAAACACCATACTTGAATAAATTTTGTCTATAAATGAAACATAAAAGTTGTGTTTAATGTATTAAATTCATAGATCTGACAGGCTTCTGTTTTTTAGTGTAATGATGAAAAAAAAGTCTATTTTTTATTTCTCTGAGCCATAAACCCAGAAATCTATTTATAAATATCTAAAGAAGTTCCCTTTCAGAGGTGCGAAAACATTTTTCTGCCTCCTGTCATGGAGACAGCATGCTTATTGCAGATGGCTGATGCAGAAACAGGTCATGACATCTAGTACTGAAACAGTCTTCCACACCACAGGACTGCTGCCGTCCTGGGAGGTCACCAGAATGCCAGTCATTCATTCGGGTCCCGGCATGTGTGCCCCTCAGTTAATAGCTATGCTCTTCTGCTGCTGCTGAGGCTGCACATAGCATGTGATCTGACGGCTGGCTTTGGCCAGCGGCAGCATGGAAAGAAGGCAGGAGGGAGAGAGAGAGAGCTCTGTGTCTGCATATGAAGCTCAGTAGTTCTGAAAACATTCAGGGGCTTTCCATGGTCCAGAAGCAACGAGAAGAATGTGTGTGAAGGTGCATGTGAGGAATCAGCAAGTGCTGAGCTAGATGATGGATTCAAATATCTGTAAAGTTACACAGACAAAATTTTTGGTGTACTTCCATTATAGAAAAAAATAACATGTAAAGGACACTGAAAGAACTTGAAACTGACAAAAGTAATAATGAATAAAAAATTTGTGAAAATCAATAAACGCAAATCAGAGACTCTTCTATAACTGTGGCTAAATAAAAAAATTGAAAAAAGAACTATTGAAAGTGGGCTGGACGGCAGACTGAGATGAAAGTTTGTTAAAGGTAATTATGAGTGGAAGTTTTAAATGTGGGAATAAAAGTTATTCATGCTTTATGTTCACAGGTTTAACATGTTATAGGTTAAAGATTTTTATTGTGCAAAACTAATGCAACATGTAAACTTACACATTTAAAGTAATTCTACTTCCTTTTAGCATTCTTATCTGACAAAATACTGCAAAAAAGACATTATTCAGTACAAATCTGAAAAACAGGAATGATTATCTTTAACACTTGCAGAAAATCTTCTATATATTATAAAACGATCAATATTGTACAGGTTTTATTCATTTTTAACACTGTTGCTGTTAAATCTTGTCACTTGTTTTAACATGATCTTAATGCCATTTTTTCTGTAAATATAAAAGCTGTAATTTATCTACAAACAATACTGAAAAATAGAATAATGAATCCAAAACATCATCTTAAGAGCTGTCATTCATTAGAAAATTGAATATAACATGGCTTGTGAAAAACTCTAAATGAAACAAAACATGTCAATTTTTGACAAACTTTACAGTTTGAAACAGCCACCTTGAAATTGTACCCATTAATCATGTTTAAAACCCGTTATATGAAAGTAATTATTGACTAAACTGTTTTAAATTAGAGTTCAGGGAGCAGTTGTTGACACTAAATGGTACCTTCTATATTGACAGATCCTTTCAGGAATTTTACTCCGTTGTTGATCTGCTTACTGTAAGCTTTTGTTTAACTTAAACAATTTCTAAAATTGTTGGCTTTAAAAAGCCATTATGACTTGTTGCTTTGTTGTTACTGCCAGTAAGAGATGATGATTCAGCTGGGAGATATGTTAATGGTTTCCACCCAAGGTCTCACACAAAGTCTACATTGTGGGAGCTTAAAAAAAGGTTCATTGTCTTATTTTACACAGATTATTTTTAGAGCTGAGGTAGAAACCAGAGGGAAAAATATTCAATCTGTGGTTTATTTAAATCATCAATAAAATGTAACAGAGTAAAAAAAAAAAAAAGACTATGGATGCTTTCAGAGCAAATGAAAAGTCACATTGTGCTCTGACCCACATAGATAAAGCTGTGAGTAGATCTGCTGCGTCCACACTGTCTAGTTTTATTGGAAGACAGGCTGAATCAGTAACATGTTTGTGGTGCCGACTGACTGTCATCTCATCTGGTTTTATTATGCGCATGTTTATAATGTCTGTTACTAATCTGGAGTCATTTTTATGGTCATTTTACCATCTAATGTCTACAAACTGTCACAGAAATTTTTAAAATCTATTTTTTACGTGCTTTCTTATTTGGAGGTGGTTTAAATGATTAACTATTATATTTAACTATTTTTTTTGTTGAAAATTGATGGAGTTTTGTAAATGTATGCAAAAATCTTGAATGGTCATACACTCTCAAAGTGTATGTTGACTCTCAGTTATACTAACACATTATATTTTAGCTTAATAGCTGTAAAATTCACTGATTTTAAGCCATTTTTTTTTTGTTTTATAAGGTTATTTAGCTGCGATGGCCATATTGAATTGAAAATGAAAAGGACATTTAAGGACTACTTTCTGAGAGTTTTATTAAAATTCATGCAGTGGTTCAAGAGAAATTTTACTGACAAACATTCACACACATAATAACATCACAATACCATCACAGCCACCTTTCACCTTTTGGCAACAGGTAACAGTGAATCTAATCGCTTATTTATTATAGTGACCAGAATATGTAAATATGTGTAAAATTTTTAGCACAAAGCTTATAAAACCTGTATTATTTCAAACCGTTTTGTCCTTTTTGTATAGAAAATAGCCGCATGACAAAATCAACCTGTTTTGAAAACCAACATGGACCTCCACCTCCAACATCAACTCACGTTCACATCACATCCCCAACATGGCATATGTTGTTGATTTAGAGGAACATTAGCACTGAATCAGCTTCAAGCTCATGATTTTCCCCAAGTGGTTTTATAGGGGCGGCTGTGGCTCAGTGGTTAGAGCGGTCAACAACTTGAAGGTTGTTGGATCAATCCCGGCTTCCACTGCCACATCTGCGCATTGGGCTGCATGAATGTTAGCCCCTCCCTTCTCCCCCTGATCTACATATCGGGTTGTGTGAATGGGTGAATGCAAAACTTGTAGTGTGAAAGCGCTTTGAGTGGTCTGAATGACTAGAAAAGCGCTATACAAATACATTTACATTAAATAAAGGTTTATCAGCCATCTGTGTAAACAGGAACTTTAATAGAAAGTGCAAAGGGTGTTTTAACTTTGTAAACATATCTCATATCGTCTTGTTTGATGTCTTCTGTTTGTCTTTGTCCCGTGTCTCCCCACAAACTTTTTTGTTTTTATTGTAGTTTTGATGTTTTATTTTTGTGATTTGGTTTGTGTCAGTTCACTCTATCCTTCACCTTGTGATGTCATCAGTAGATGTCCTGCACCTGGTCACTCCCTGCACCTGTCTGTCCCTGTATTTAAACCTGGGTTTGTCACATTGCTGGTTTATTTGAATTTTTTGAATTATCTGAATTATTTGAATTTGAATCTTATATCACTCACCCACATTATTGGATGTCAGCGCTGAGTGGAGTCCCAGTTCTCCAGTGGGAGGAGAAAAAGGTCTGTCTGCTCAGTTTTACTCCTCAAACTGAGATTTTTTAGTGACAAACATCAGACATTATTACAAAATCTGCCAGCAAAGAAATGTCTAGTTTAAAAAAAAATTCTAGTGATGAAAGTTTTTTTTTATAACCTGCAGATTTGATAACTGGTTGCACTCAGTTATAAGAACATCATGCTTGTGCACATTCATGTGCAAATTCAACTAATATTTGTTAAGTTTACAAGGAAAAATAGAAAAATGTCATAATATTTGATACTGTGTGACAAACATGCAAACTATATCTGATGTACTCATGTATAGTAAGTAAAAAAATTCTCTTCTGAAGGGACATTCCTTCCACAAAATTTGGTTCAACATTAACTCTCCTGTTTGCTGTATTCTGGGCCTGAACAATTTCTGTGAAGATTTTTTTTTTCTGACAGTCAAAACTTAAAAATGTGTTCAATGTGTGCAAAGGAATACCACTGTTAGCCTCCCCCCCCTCACATTATTCTCCCTCAGGAGGGGGCAGCAACCTCAGGGAACTATGTTAGCACTGCTGTACCAAAGCAGGAATGCAAACACCCGGGTTTCTCTTCCAAGAATCCTCAGTTGAGGACTTTTCTGGAATGTCCTAACTAGCCTTTCGCTGTGTTTACAATTCCATACCGATGGCAACCCTGCAATCTCTGCAGGCACCGTATCATTATCTGGACATCTTAAAGGACACAGAGAAACATTTAGGAGGGATTTCTGTTCCACAGCCAGATGTTCAGATGAATTTAGAGTTTACTGTGTTACCCTAAGCAGAGCAAAAAGGATCGAGGCAGAAGCAGCTATAGAATTTATTTGTTTGATAAAATTGCTGTAAACTCCTTTTAATGAAGGAGATTTCTGGGTAAACAGCTCGAGATAGAGGAGAATAGAATAAAAGCAGGATGCAATAATTTGCAAATCTCAAAAATTCACGTTATTAGACCACAACCAACACATCAAATGGTGAAACGATGATATTTGATCATTTCATTGAAAATATTCACTCATTCTGAATTTCATGCCAGAACAACTAAAGGGGGGAAGCGATCAGCTCAAATCAAAAACAAGTAAAGGAACATTTGGCAACTAATTGGGTTAATTAACAACAGCTCAGTGATGTGACTATAACGTATTGCACTGTGACATGACTGAGTGAAAGGAGCATTTCAGAGCGGCAGAGTCTCTCAGATGTAAAGATGGGCAGAGGTCACCAACCTGAGACAAACTGAGTGTTAAAAATGTTCCTTAATGTCAAACTTTGAAGACTTTGAAGATCCCACCAGCTACAGTGAACAATATCATCAAAACGCTCTTAAAATTAGTTAAATTACATTTTTATGGAGTTCGATAAAACATGATTGAATTGAACTGGATTTAAAAAGATTCGGAGGATCGGGAGAAATCTCAAAAGAGTCAAGGTCAAAGGTCAAAACTAGATGCTGGTAATTTGTGGACGTTGAAGCAACACTGCATTAAAGACAGGCTTTTAGAAGGTTTAAGAACAGCATCTTTATCTGGACAACATCTCTTCCAGGGAAGACCTTGCATATTTAAGCAAGATGGTGTAAACCACACAGTGTATCCATCACAACAGCGTGACTTTACATGTGCTGAACTGCAGTTACCAACAGAAAACACTTGGTGCATCATGAAACATAAATGTAAATATCTGTTCTCAAATATTCTTATCTGTTAAGCAGCTAGAATCCTACACCAGACAAGCACGGGACAACATTCCTCTTCTAAAACTCCAGCAGCTGGTGTCCTCTCCAGATGTTTACAGACAGTTAAATGAATAGGCATGTTAAACAACAGTAAACATCCTGCTGTTCCAACTTCTTGTTAGATGTGCTGTTACCATGAAATTCAAAATCAGCTAATATTTTCTATGGAAAAGAAAAATATCTCAGTTTCAACAGCTGATATGTTGTTTATGTTCTGTTAAAATTTTACACAGCTTTCCAATCTTTTTCAAATTTGGGTGGCAGAAAAAAAATCATAAAGTGACAATTTATTAAGATGTTGCTTTTAGATAATTCTCAGGTTATAACATTTAAACTAGAAAGGTAGAAAAATGTTTGCATTGTATAAAAAGTGGAAACTTTGATTCAGGAGAGTAAATAACAAATCTGGCACAGAGTGAAAAACATGTGACAGAACTGCAATGGCGTGTGTATGTGAATACACCGTTTACATAGTGTTCAGTCCCCCCCCCCAACCAACAGTGTGTTCTGATCAACTTCAGTGAGATCAGAAACACAAATAAGAGTTTGGACCTTACAAACTTCAGGCCACTCTTATGTAACTCAGGAATTTTGGCACCGAACCATCAAACTAAATCAGCCAAAGGTTAGAGACAAATATTTATTCCGTTCCCACAGACATGAAGAGAAAACTCAGAACTTCCAAAGTTTAGATCAACATTTAATCTAATAATAAAATTAAAGTATAAAATGCTGTTGCACTTTTTTTTAAACAGTTTTGTTGTGTTCATTAAAACCCTGTTAAAACCCAATAGTTCTTAGAATCTCATCAGGGGGAGTATGGGGTAAAAGGTAACATTATCTATTTGACTAAATGTGCATGTTAATAGTAATATTAAATAATAAAGTAATTTTGTGCATTATTCTATGAATAAGGCAGCATGTGTTTATCTTTTAGGGAAACATGCTGCAGAAAATACTTTAACTGCAAAACCTACAAAGTTTGGTTGTGAATTATTTTTATAAAGTGCTTAAAGAGGCCGTTTCATACACATTTCAGGACTTTGTGGTTATTTTTTAAGTATTAACCAGTAATATGAAACGTTTTATATCTAAAAAACGTCAGGAAACACTGATTAACAGACCTTTCAATCTGTCTGGATTAAAATTCGGGTGGTTCCTGCTCATTCCATTAGGCTTTGGCAGCAGCTCGTTCATATTCATTATTCGAATTTGCTGGACTCTGATTGGCTAACAAACTAGCCTATGAGAGCAAGGTATACTGTTTCCTGCCTCGCTGCACATGGCAACGTCAGACATCGTGTCTTCCTGTTTGTTACGTCTTATGCTAACAGCTTTTAGCCAGCAGCATGCTAGGTATGGTTTCAACTGCAGGAGCTGATGAATACTAACGAACAAAGGAGTTGTGATGAAACAAATACAGGCCGTTTGAACTCGGGAGAACTCGGGTGTTATCACCACCTGCGTAGTTTGAGAGATTAAAACTGAAAGAGAAGTTGTTGATCTGTTTTCACACCCACTATGAAGGTAAGAACACCTGTGGAGCTAAAATATTCAACAGAAACCGTTTTTAATGGAAACAAAGTGATGTAGGAGCCCAAATAACTAACACCACCTCCTGCTTAATTTTACACCAACACTGTGCAGGTACTATTACGCACTGACCACTACAAATGTGATGGAACAAAGAAGGTTTTTGTTTGGAAATCATAAAAGTTTCATCATTTCAGATCAGTTGCCCACATACCAGAAACCTGCCAACATCCTTCAACAAACAGACGCCTGAAATGTGTGAATTTCATAAATGGTATTGTTCCAAGAATACCAGTCTTGTGACCAACACAGTTGTAACAGGAAGTAACTTAACCTCATGACTTCACGCTGACAAAGAAAACTGTGAGTTGAAATGGGTTTTCATGTATGAATCACGAATCCGTCATCTCAGCATTCCTGAGAGAAAAATCTCCCCAAACACATTTTAAACATTTTACTTTTTAGCCAAATGATTCAGTAAAATAAAGTAATGACCTGGTCAAGAATTTACTAAGCCATTAATCAAGTATTAATCAGCACTCATGACCTCTCTTTTTTATTATATATCAGGAAAAAATGCAGTTGATGCTTTAGAGACAGGAAGAGATGCAACAGATGTGATAAACCAGCATACATTCGAATATCTAGATAGATATAAACAAACAGCTGAAGTTATTTAGACTTTTTAGTTAACTCATAAATAATATTCAACATGTTTTTGCTCCTTTTTCTTATTATGGTTTTGAAACAGTCTGAATTTCTGTCGGATGCAGTTGAGCAATAAGCAGCTTTTCAAATCAGGATATTTAAAACTTTTAAGATCCAAATGACTGAAAAACATGTAAATGTTTTACTTTTAAACATAATTCTGTTATTTAAATGCTGTTACTATTAAACCGAACGCCTACTCGGGCTGCACGGTGGAGCAGGGCCTTGGATTCCAAACCTGCCAGGACCTTTCTGCACGTTCTCTCTGTGCATGTGTGGGTTTTCTCTGGGGCCTCCAGCTTCTTCCCACAAAAACAAAAATATTCATGACAGGTTAATTGGTGAGTCTAACTTGGTATGAATGTGTGTTTGTGTGTTTGTATGAGTGCGTCTCTATGTGGCCCCGTGATGGACTGGGAACCTGTCCAAGGCTTAACCCCGCCTTTCGCCCAATGACCATTTGAGATACCGCTCAGCTCCCTGAGATCTCTGAACATCTAAAGCTTTAACACAGTCTCAAACAAACCAAAAGAAGAGCAATGAAAACAAGATTTTCTTTAAAAAACAGTAAGAAAAATATTCAATCCATCCATTTTCCATACCTGATTGTTCTTGTGCCAACTGCACTGCTGATCTAAGAAATTACAATTGATTGTAAGAATTTATTTCTTAAACTTTTCTATGGTTTGATTGTAAAAACTCCTCTGGATCTGTTAAAGTCTCACAGCATCTTACATATTTTATCATCTCAGGAAATCGGCATTTAAAGCATTTAAGGATTTTCTCTTCAAGTTTTGCATCACATTGGAAGTTTTATTTTTTTAATTAAGTTTAATATCAATAACATTTCTCTCTCATCAGGTCACATTTACATTGTACGCACAGTAATAACTTCTGAGATAATGAGATCTCTGTCAAATATTTTTTACAGAAACTGACTGGATGGTTTGTATTAAAATGAAAGTTTGGGATTTTTTTTTTTTTTAGCTTCTTGCCAAACTGCTTTTTTGTTCTGATAAATTCTGGGTAATCCCCGCTTCCCTGTCAGCGCAAACATTGTTTGTTGAAGGAAATATTTCCTCTTATCATCTTGCAATGGTTGCTTGAGAATGTTGGCACAGTGAATTCCTGCAGATATGTGTTAGATGGGAGCCGCTTTGCAGTTTGAAAATGTTTGATTTTCCATCGTTTTTTCTTTGGGTTGAACAAAAGAAGCTCTTGAGATGTTTTGTCATCTTCAACATGAGAGAACATGTTGAAAATAAGGTTTAAATGTTTTAAACGTCCTCAGCTTATATAGTTAGAAAACTGAAAAGTTTATTAAGACTGTAGTAGAGCAAAATATCCTTTATAACATGCACAATTTGAAGCGAATCCCCCTTTATATTTGTAATCCTCACACTGATTTGTTTTCCTTTTATTAGTTTTTCTTTAGCCCATCAGGGATGCTGATTTTCCCCGAGAGGGTTCAAGTTTACGAGATGCTTCACAAACTATTTAAGCAAAATATGCAGGCAAATAAAACACATCTAAACTTGCACAAACACAAATGCAAGTTGGTCCTCCTGTGTTTTGGGTCTGAAAGAGCCAGGCGTCATGGCAACCAAACACAGAGAGGAGAAAAATCCTGGCCACGTTTCATCCTGCTGGCAGTCAAACTAAAACTCTAGAATTGCATGAGAAAAACAACGTTCCTCATCTTCATGATACAGTCCACAAGGAATTGATGTCAAACAGAGGAATTTGTCAGGGTGCATTCCAAACTAGATTGAAAACATCTGGTGGAGCCCATGGATGTAAAATCATCTCCATATCCAAACTGACAGAAAGTAGTAAGCTTGCACTGTCCTGTTTACATCCGTGCACATAGAATATCTTTATTTTTTGCATGAAACTTTTACCATCTTAAACACATTCATGCAGCCTTAGAGGGTTTCCTGAGCTGCAACACCAAAACAATCGCAGACTGGGTTGAATGTTTATGTAATTCTGTTTGTGAGAATCAGTCATGCCTGAATAGCTGGATCAGCACCAGCTCTCCCCCCCCCATCGGCGCTGACCTTAGTCCTGTTTACAAATTCCACCAATTTATATTTAAATCTCAGAAAAACCTGAGTGAGATATAATAAAGCAGAGGAATAAAGACAAGCAGCACATAAAAGCTGGTTTTAAGGGTAAATACTTTTTCAGAGCTTCGCTATTAATTGTTTAGTTTTAATTCAAACATCAATTTGTCTGCTGTGCTAAAAAAAAAAATCAGTTTTATTTATTTCACATGGAAAAAAAGAGGATGTGAATAACATTTGTATCTCTAATCTCTTCTAACTCTGTATTCATTGAGTATTTAAATCCGTTGGAATGTGGATTACTTTTCACTGGTAGCATCCCTGAGAGTCTGGAAGAGGCCGAGTGAAGTTGTGAAAAGTCCACTGCAGCAAGCCGTCAATGCAGCTCTGCTGTGAAAGAAAACAAACACAAGATGAGATGAGTTGTTGTACACAGGTCCACATCCAGGTATCGTGCTGCAGAAACGTACAGAACTGTGATACTGAATGTCCTGGTAGAACAAAGGAAGAGTCAAATTAACTCTGATACATGTTATTATTCAAATCTTCCATGTTTCTTGATTTTCATGCTCAGACAAAACTCAGTTAAATCATTTTTAATTCTTAGACTCAAATAAAAAATATAAACTAAGAACAGCAGCGACATGCCAGCAGTCAGGGAGCACGATGGCACTTTAACACAGAATATCCCACAATGCTTTGCTTCTCATTACTTATTGATTTGTCTCTAAGGCTGCAGGAGAACTTCTCCTAAGTGTGCAGCAGCCGTCACGTGTCCCACATATTTAGTTACATTCGACTCCATTTCGCGTCTGTGGTTTGTGACGAAGTCCCACTCACGTCTCCCAGGATGGAGTCCAGTTCATCTTTATTGATGACTGGCTCAGAGACGAAGGCGTTCTGATCTTGTGGGTTCTGGACGGCTGATGCGAGCTGGACACACAAACAAGAGACATTTCACAGATTAGAAATTAGAATTGAGGGAGTTTTTTTCTCTCTTGTTGAATTTTTCATGCACGTGTGCTGATGCACCTGAACACTTCTGGGCTCCGCCTCCTTCTCTGCAGAGCTGCCCCACGGCTGGGAGCAGGACAAGCAGACGGACGTCCCTCTTGAACAGACACAAGCACTGGGAGTAAGTTGGGCTTCTCAGTTCTGACTGTAGCGTATTGTGTTTCCATTAATCAATAAATAACTCGAGGAAGAACTTCAGACACTTGTATCTGGAAAAGTTACTCTTGATATCGACTCTGTGCAAAACAAACTGTCAACAGTTTTCAAGAAAACAAACTTGCATCATATGAATTTAACTTTCATTTGTCTTTCAGATCTCCAAACCATTTTAGTAATGTTATCGATCCTCAGTTACATAGTAAAATACACAATGCACCCCGCTGCAGAAGTCCATTAGAAGTCCATTAGCTGACATTTCCTATAATGATGAGCCTTTGTGCACACTATTAATGCACGATCAATATTACCAAGAAAAGGAAATGTGCTTTACACAGTGTAAACAGTAACATGTTTGATATTGTAATTCTTTGACATTTAAAAGATGTGAAACTAGATTAAAAAAAGGAGTAAGTGGTTGTCTTACTTGGAGAAGTTGCAGTGTGCATGAAAACACTTAAAACACTGATGACAGTGAGTCAGATCTCCTCCTCCGAGATGACAAATGCCACAAACTTCCCTCACGCAGACCAGTTCTCCACACTGGAAACGCAGATTTTATCAAATAAGATCACTTTACTATAAAGATGTACAAAAAAATACAACAACTCTAAGTAGGAAGATAAAAAGTCAAATGAAGGATAAAAGAAGAAACTCAGTAGAAAATCAAACCTGATTTCTGCCATTTGACACGTTTCCGGAGGCCGTGGCACTTGTGATGGAGGATGACAGGGCAGCACAGCATAAATTATCTGTAACTGAGTCACTCGACGTTTCATTAGTTTGTTGAGTTTGAATTGAGAAAGCCTGAAAGAAAATTATACAAGAAATACAGAGAAACGATATTCAGTGAAACAATTAAATGAAAAAGCTTTAAGGTTTAGGGAAAAACCCATTACGTACTCATTGATGTCACTGTAATAAAAATTAGGATTAAAAGATTTATTTTTTTCCTCTTACTTATATAAAAATAGTTAATGAAAAAATAAAGTGCTTCTTTTTCATTCATCATGCAACTTATTAATAAACTTATATAATCAAAATACATTTTGAAATCTGATAACAGCTGATTCATAAGTGCAAAAAACTACATTTTCAATGACTTCAGATAATTTACAATAAAAAGTGACTTACCTGTAAAGGTAGTCGGACAATCTCTCTTTTCACTCTGTGTCCGCAGCACCACTCACACTGCCAAGAACCACTGCAGATGGAAAAAAATAATGTTTCACTGAAGCCAAACTAATGCAAAAGTTAAAATATATAAATCAACCTGCTAAATTAAAGGGGCAGATTTATAAACCTTTCCTTTTCACCTGGGTATGGAAGAGAGCGGAGGGTTGAGACAGGTCAGATGAAAAGCTCGAGGACAGCCGTCACAACAAATCAGCTCCCCTCCATCTTTGCACACTGCGCACTCATCATCATTACAGTGAGCCTACAAACACACACACTCACATAAGTATGTGCTTTTAATGAAAGTGGAAAGATTAAAATATCCTAAATTTTTACTGAACAGCTGTTACCAGGATTGATGTTGTCTCCCTCTGGTGGTGAAACGAGGTATTTACAGGCGTCTCACCATTTGTCTCTTCTACTAACAACTGAGACTGAAGCCCTTCTGCAACTTTGATGCAGTTTCTACTCGAACCTGTTCAAAAGTACAAGATTTCTTTTTTTTTATTTTAAGGCTTAATTTAGACGGATGACTTTGATAATGCGGCAAATAAAAAGTAAAATTAAAAATATGTTAAATTAGAAGTAAAATTTTAAGAAAAAAAAAATCAACTTTTTTATGGCTCACCTGCCAAGGTGTACTTTTGTTTGATCTGTAGCTTTTCTTTTTTTTCATGCCACACTTGTGCCTCAGTTGAGAAGGTGGAGGAGGACAGTGGTTCTCCTCGTTGGACTGAAGAAGACACTACTTGGTAATCTGTGGATAATTAATTTTCATTTTTTTTTAGCCGTTTCGAATGAAAACAATTGTTTATGTCGCTTGTTTTAGAGTAACATTTACTGTGACTGAGATGCTGTTACCGTTTCCAGATGGCGGGTGTAGGGCTCGAGCTTCACTCTTCACTCTATACAGCTTCACTTTACTCACTGGAGTGAAAACACAAAGTCAAGAATGGGTTACAGAATAAATGTGACATTTTTTTTTCTGAATAAATGGCTTTTAGAATTTTTATTTTTATTTTTTGGAGAGGACTTCACTCTCTTTTCTCAGCCTGAACTGAGAAAGTGACATAAAGGATAAGACCTGTCCCATCGCTTGTCTTGGCGTGATACTCTGGATTTTGGGAGTTTGTTTTGTCTTCGTGGACCCTCTTCTTGCTGTGATGAGTTTTAAGACCTCTGTTTCCAGATTTGGAAGCTGGAGCATCTTGTCCTAAAGAATTTCAACAATCCTGAATAATCCAAAATTCAACTGAAACTTGTGAAATATTTTTTATTAAACTTGATTGTTTGTTACATACTGGGTTGCTGACTAGCAACAAGGATCCGCAGCTTGGGATAGCTGTCTACGTTGTAGTCTTTGGAGAGGTTGCTCCAGAAAGCCTGGATAGTGGATCTGCTCTGCTCTAACACCCAGGACAGGAGGGAGTACATAGCCTTGTGAATCCCCTCACTTCTCTCCTTCTCCAGAGTTTCCTAAGAAAGGAAACATTTTATTTTTAAGGTGTTTCACCATCTGAAAACACTGAATTATAAGAGTCAAGAAAGTATGTGATTAGTAAATCTACCTATTAATCAAATAAAACTGTTTTAACGAAAGGCTCCGAGTGTTTTTTTGGTTCTTACCATCAAAAGTTGCTCAGTGATGATGTCTTTGTCAGCCAAGCCATATACGATGGGGAAAGGATCATCCACAGCCATCGCAATGTCGGTACGAAGCTCCCTCAGCAGAGAGCGAAGGCTGGTGTCCCTGAACGCTTCCACTCTAGACATGATCCGCTTTGAGTCAAAACGAGATCCCGAGTGACCCGATTGGGCCAGAAATCACACATCAAGTCTTACGGGAGGTGTGTCCTTCTCAGGTGAGGAAATACTGTAAAACTCCACTAGTTTAATGCCAGTGAGACTTTATGTGTATGAGCACAACTATTTGTGTGTTTCTATTCAGTGCTGCATTCTTAGTTCACATATTATTAATCATTCTAGATTTTCTGTGCTTATATAAACCCTTGACGTGACTAATTTGAATCTCTTGAGGCCACAATGATCACTACGTCTGCGGAAGTCCATCTCCGAGACGTCTGTGGAGTTTGTTTGTCTACTAACGACACTAACCGCCATCATCCAGGGGAATACCTGTCCTCTTACACCAAGCAAGCGGAATGAAGTGAGCTGACGGGTCACATGACAGTTGTCCTCCTAAAAGGTTCTTTCCATCTCAACTCCCCCCCCCCCCCCCCCCCCCCCCCCCCCCCTCACCTATCAGGTTTTCAGTCTCACCACAGAACAGTGTGCTAATCATCACTTTGCTGTGCAATGGAAATCTAGATTGTAAACAATTAACTGATTTGCAGACCGATTGCATGACTGGTTGGCTGCCATAATGCTGCAACATTCATTTTTGTCTCTTTTTTTCTTCAACGCTAAATATAGAACAGCTGGATAAAAAAGATGTAAAAAAAATACAATTCTGAATTAAAAGAAAAATCCAATTTCTCTAAATTGTAACCATCGAAAATAAATAATTAAACAGTTTAACATCTGCGCAGATCCATTAATTTAAGTAAGTGTGTAAACCTTGAGTTTTACTCTATAATTGTACTTGTTGTACTTCTTCACTTAAAGCAACTAATAAAACTCCAAATATTAAACTGAAAATGGAATATATGTTCTCCTGCAGTGTGTATGCAGATGTTTAGGAGAAAGAAGCCCTTTAATTTGTAATTTATTAATCATTAAACATTATTACATTATTCATACTGGTGAACAAGGACCACTTCTACAGAGGGAGGTTCACAACGTACATATTACATTATTATATACAGTGCAGTCCATTACAGTGGGTTGATATAAGTGTTTCACCGGGATGGAGGGATGGGGAGACAAGAAGGAGAGAGAGAGAGAGAGAGAGAGGGAGGAAGAAAGGAAAAGTAGAGGGTTATTTGGAGGGAGAGTAAGTTGTCTTTTGTATTACTTCTCTTTTTTTTAACCACGGTATAGTTTGTTCTACAAAAGTTAAACCCATAGAGAGATAAAGAGTGCCACGTTTTCACAGCTACTGTTAGGTGAACCTACTGGAAGTTGTCTCTGGTGGAAATATCAAATGATAAATGTTTTGTTATGAGATGCTATACTGAGATGCTATAAAACATTCTAAGATAGTCGACCATCCATCCGTGGCACAGAGCCCACGGAGGGCAGGCCAAAGGTCAAAGGTCAAAGATCAGAACAGCGTGCATGCGTGCTGCAGACATTCAGATGTGTTCAGCTGACCCCTCCAGCTTTATCTCCATCTGTGTTAGGCATCATTTTTGGTGCTTTCCCTTTTTTTTTTATATATAAAAAATACAAAACATAACAGTGAAAAGAACTCTGTTAGTTGTCCTCTTCCCACCTTTTACTGTTTCCCTTTGTGTGTGTGTGTTCATTCTCATTGCAATCTTCTTTTTTCTTTGTTTTTTTTTTTTCCTCCGCCAGTCACTTACATATTGACAAAGTTTACAATATCTTACAACTGAACGAGACTAAAAGATCTAACGTTTGATTTGTCCAATCAGGCATGAGGCTTCGATCCTATTTCCAATTTAAAGAAGTTAACTGGGAGCTAACCAGTATTAAGCAACACAACAAGCCTATGATGTGAAGGGATCTGTCCAATCGCAACTCTGCATTAACATGAGCACCCGCCTTCGGGGACAGACGGCTCTGCTGGTTTGTCCAGCTTGATGTCAATCACTGGTAATTGTTCAGTTAAGGAAAAGGTATGAAGATGAAATTCACATGTCATCACGTGAGGAAATATAAGAAAATAGATTATCTTGATAGTTATTCTGCATTTATTTTTAAGGATCTCTGTTTTAGATTCAGTGATTCACCTCCTGTGAAAGCCCCTCCTCCATCACAAATCCTCTCCCGCTGTCACCCCCTGACAGCCACTGTGTGGTGCTTCACCTTTGCATATAAAAACGTCCCCACCCTGTGAATTCCTTCCCTCTTAAGCATAAATGCTTCAGCAGCGGATGCTTCTGCAGACACTTGGCCGGTCTGTCTGTTTATGTTAGTGCCAACAGCCACTAAAAGATTAAAAATAAGCCGCCTGTCCCTCCATAACGCGGCCCTCAGCACAGTGAATCAGCGCGGCTGTAAAGGATACTGCCTTCAGGGTTTGGGTCGTCCAGGCTTTCCATTCCAGGTAGGGCGGCTGCAACTCGGCGAAACAGCTGGAAGATCAAAAAAGAAGGGGAGAGGAGAGGAGAGGAGAGGAGAGGAGAGGAGAGGAGAGGAGAGGAGAGGAGAGGAGAGGAGAGGAGAGGAGAGGAGAGGAGAGGAGAGATAGAAAAAAAATGCTGGCTGACTTTTCTTGTACATTTATCATTTTTATCAATTTAAAATCAATCACTAGATCTTTGGGTTAAACATGCATCTTATTGAACTCTGACTAATGAAACACTGAAATATCTGATTGATGACATGTAAATAAACAGATTTGTCAAAGACAATCTGCCTTAGACATGATAATAAAATAGATGAATGTGTTATGTTATATGTAGTGTTATATTTTGGTATTCGATTATTACCATTGTTCCTAGACAAGTTTCAAATAGCTTGTATTTTTTTTTTCCTTTGTTCATACTTTTAAAGACTGACTGGATCACCTCCAAGTTACCCGGCAACAGCACTGAATCTGCTGCCCAAAACGCTGTCAAATACACCCAAACTGCAGGATCACCTGTTTGACATTGGAGCCTGTCTTGGCACTGGTCTCGATGAACATGACGTTCAGCTCTTTGGCTCTCTGCTCTCCTTCTTCGATCGTGATTTGCCTGCAGGAATATTTTAGCCAGACTCAACATCTCGAGCTGATTCACTCAGAGCTGACGTGTCACTTTCAACAGCTCGGTGTTTATTTTCCAAAATCCTAAATCAACTGCAGCTAAATGTTAGAGTTAATTATAGAGCATGTTTTATTTTTTAACCTCTTCTCCTCCAGATCTGTCTTATTGCCCACAAGCATGATGATGACATCACTTCCTCTTTCTGTCCTGACGTCGTCGATCCATTTGCAGGTCTGCTGGAATGAATTCACGTCTGTGGAGATCGGAGCATCACTTCAGATTTAGTCTTTTCAAATCTCACACTAAAAACCCACAACAATGAATACATTAAATCAACAACACAGAGAGGATGAATTCTGGCTCACTTGTAATGTCATAGACCACCACAGCCACCGTCGAGTCCCGGATGTAGCTCGGAATGAGGCTTCTGAAGCGCTCCTGTCCAGCTGTGTCCCACAGCTGCAGCCTTACCTTCAAGTTCACAAACACACATGCACAGAAACACACTCCTTTAGCACACGTGTCACACAGCACATACAAACTAAACAGAGGTTGTCTGTAGGATGAGCCTGAGGATAAAATCCTCACACAGAAAAAAAAAAAAAATTACACTTACTTAAGGAAGATAATCCACGAGTAAAGTTAATATAAAAAGTCAACTCACTAAAGCTATAACTCCCAGAAATAACAGTCAGATAATCATGTTAAAGTGTGAAGAAGCTGTAATAAGTCTAATCGGATCAAGGATTAGTCAAAACACACTGGAAACTGGGACATGTGAAGATGTGGGCTCAAAAAAACCTAAAGATAGTTTCATTATTTATGACGTGTGTTTCTACATGCAAAATTTAAGTCGCAATCAAGATTTCCTACTGTTCGATCTTCCAGGTACATGGTCTTTGATAGGAAGTCAATTCCAATGGTCGCCTGAGTGGGAGGAGAAAACGAAAGGAAACAGCTCATCAGTAGAAGCCAGACGTTAATATGTATTTCTGCATCTAAACTCCTGAAAGAGGTTAGCGCTTGACTAATTTACGATAAAATAAAACGATCAAAAATATTCAACTTGTTTCTAACAAATCAAAGTGTTTTGATAAATGTCTGTGTTTTACTCTCGTTTCTGCTCTGAGGCTCACCTGATACGTGTTGTCAAAACTGTCATACATGAACCTGGTGATGAGAGATGTTTTCCCCACTGAAACAGAATGCATAAGAGGGTCGTAGTTAGATTATAGTTTTCTAATTTTCTCTGTTTATGTAAAAAAAAAAAAAACACAATGAAATGTAATAATTGTGTTTTTTTTAGAAAACTGCAAAAATGTTGTTTAATATTCTGTGAAAAGATTCCTCACGTTCAGAGCCATTGTGTTACAGATGTTCTGTCTGGGTTTAGGCCTAATGGTGTTTTAGTTATTGATTGATTGACTGATTGTTGTCTCCTGTTCTTCAAAACACTAAGCACTAAAAACAAGAATCATCCTAAAAAAACTGTTTATGAACGCAAGAAATTTGCTCTACAGTAATTTAGTAAATATTTGCCATCTCCAGTGGCGTTTCGTGAGACTGATGGATGTTTCGTTGAGGGCCCAGATGGACCCAGTGCTCTCCGTAATTATGCACATGTAAAGAAGCACCATCTTTAAGACATCAGTGAGGAGGTGTTTTTTCAGCAGGTCCCTGCCCTCAGACAGCGTCCTCTTTCTGGACTCCTGGCGTTTTGAAGCCAGTAATGGATACTGACCACACCAGGCCCTGTTTCAGCACCACGGACAGCAACATTGCAGTGCAGGCCACATACAATCACTCACATACACACACATCCTTCTCATCAAGCACACACATCCTGTTACAACACACACATCACTCCAGCTCCCTCAAGTTAAACCTTAAAATGTGTTTATCTTTTTCCTAATTTGGGATTTTTACGGATTATGAGCTCATTTTGGATGATTCCTCGACACATTTACAGCGCTGAAGCATTATCGATCAGCTCCTTCTGAATAAGTCCCATCACATTAAAGCACAACCCTCCTCACCCCGAAACCGATGGATTATTGAATATATAGTATAATGTTGTGGCGCTGTTCAGCCTGTTTTTCTGTGATTATTGATGGGACCGAGCGGATCGAGACTGCGTGGTTCGGAGATGCTACAGACATCGCCAGTCTAGGGTGTGTCCCGAACTGACACATGGGAGACTATTTATCCTCTCAAAAATAAAGAAACTTCAGCTAGAAAAGGACATTAAACACTGTCGTGTTTAAGAATACAAGATCCCATTTATCAGAAATAAAGATTGTTAATAATATAAACTGGCTGTTTGAAAAATGGGGGAAAATATTTGACGGTCACTGCACCACATCAAAACATTCATATCGACTGATCGGATGCGAATTATGACAATCTGCGACAAACAAACAACCTTGAAGGATTGTTTTAACATTAGACACTCAGATTTGCGTCATCAGAATAATCATATTTCGTTCATGAGTTGTGCTTTTTATATATATAATGAATGCGGGTCTTTTTTTTCTCTACCCCACCTCTGGTAATCAAATTTTCTCTCGCCACAGATAGTAGCAGGCGTCGCGTTCTCACAGGCCGATCCGGTTTGTCCCTTCAATTCATTAGAACTCGTAAAGATCCAAACGGATTACATATACGGCCTTTAACATGTTTAATAAGAGCTACTCAAACCATCAGTGACTCACCGCTCTGCTCTCCCAAAAATACAAGTTTAAATTTCCTCAGGGGGTTCCCCAAATCTCCTCCAGTTGACATGGTGGCAGATAAGAAGCTGAACTTCGGATTATTTGATGTGTTTTAGTCGCTGTTTCCTCGTTCTCGTGGATGCGCAGGGGGGGGATCCTCCTCTCCTCGCAGAATGGTGGGAATGCAGCTCAGCATCCTCCTGTCATTTAGGCGCTTCTGCGCCTGCGCGACTTCACCTATTCCGATCTCTCACCTTTCCGCTCGTCCGCAAACTTTTCTTTAAAATTCTTCCAGCAGCCTGATCACAACTTGACTGATCGGTGATCAAACGCTGATAATTAACGTTACATACTTTGACTCGCGTATTTAAAGGACTAAAGAAGAAGGAAGATTGAGTGAAAACAGTTTTATAAATGTAAATAACAAAGATCAAACAGCTTAATCTCCAATCAACAGCATCACTTTCAGTCTTGAAAATATATATATATATGCCAATAAAATACCGATAACCTTTGTCAGTGGTATTTCAGAGTAAAGGAAGATTCTTTTTTTAATTATAGGAAAAACAAACAAAAATCAGTTTGACCAGAAAATACCCATTATGAAAACTTGCTTAAACTTTGTCAACTTTATGCTGGACTTTTTGTTTTCATCCAGTGTTTTTTTTCTCATTCTGCTTTTGTTGCACATGATAAATGTGAAATCTTATTCCATCACAATCAGGATTCATTTAAGAAAGCAGCAGCTGAGACCCATAAAAATGTTATCAGTAATTTTTATCAAAGCAAGACACTAAGTGGAAAGGAGCTGAACTTATTTATGCTGAAGCTATAGAACCAAAACTTGCTAAAATGTTTTAGTTAATTGCTTATTATTAATAAACAGACAGCATACTTGAAAATTTTCAGGAGCGTCAGCAAAAAGCTACAAAGTCAATGTAATCGGTGAGATTTTGACTATTTATTAAACTACCATCGGGTCTTTACAAAATAAAAGTCAATACATAATTTTTGTGAAGAAGCTACTGTCTGCATTGTGCTGAATTAAATCTATTTGGAGTCAATAAAAATCAGTAATGCATTCTGAATGGTTTTATTCAGCACCCAACAAGGAGAAACACATAAGCAGTATTTTGTGCCAAAACATCAAGTTTACGCTTAATGCTCAAAATCAAACAGCTCGGCCTCTTTCTCCTTCCAGAAAGCAAAACTGCGATCAATATATTTACATATTTCTTCATTATTGAAACAGCAGAAGTTTGTGTCGCTGCCACTTTCATCTGGAGTCTCGCTTTGTATTATAACCTTGGGTACGGATTTGGACTCTGGCATCAGAGAGGATGTTGATGATGACGAGCAGCTGCTGGGATTTGATTCACCAAAGAAATGAATTTTGAGGTCTTCGAAGCCGTCGCTCCAACTCCGTCTCCCAGCCTGGATTTCCTGCAGAACAGCCTTGTGGAAATCCCTCACCTTCTCCCATGGAAAGCTGCCAACATGATCAAACACTTCAAAGCAGAGGAGATGCCTCATCTTCCTCTCCTCAGCAGACAGCTCCTGCTCTAAGATGTGGAAGTAACCCAGCATAAAGAGGTCAAGGGTCAAACCATCGTGACTTATTGCAACACCATTCACATCTGGCACAAATTGCTCAGGGGAGTAGGTCAAACGAGGGCGTGCTTGTTGTGGGAGGTCCGACGGAACATCTTTGAGCTCGAGTTTATTCCTCCAGGAGTTCAGCATTTTGTCTACGGCGCCTCGTTTTTGGCAGAACTGAAGCAGGGAGGTGTTTTTCTGTTGGGGCTGCACTGCTGTCACTCCCCCTGATGCTGCAGCCTGCCTCGCTGCTCTCACTGAAATTGCATATGCAGACTTCTTCCAGTGGCTCAGAAACAGCACCACAATTCGCTCTTTTCTTAAACTTCGAGTGTCATATACAGGTCTATGTTTTTTAGAGACATCATGGCTAAGGCTTGTGTTGACCTTGTGACTGTTTCTGCCAGATGCTCCTGCCAAAACGCCAAAAAAGGGATTCACGTCACCAACCTGACCCTCAAAGTTAGACCTGAGTTCTCGTACCGACACCCCAGACTGTTGAATCTCCCTCTCCACCCTTTGCCTCTGTGCTCTGCTGTAGCTGTTGCTCTCCAAACGATGGCTAAAAGCAGATGCCATCCCAACGTGGGGTAACCTACATCCACTTGAGGTTCCTGCAGGGATCTCTCGGTCTTGTTGCACCGATTCCTGGTTCGGATCAGTTCCTGAAATGTCTTCAATTTCCTGCAAACTCTTCATCCCCTCAACCACGTCTTCAACCATCTTCCAGTCACTTTCTTTTTCCTTTGTTTCAGAGAGATTTGAGACCAGCAGAGACATACTCCTAATGATCTCTGAGACACGACTACACCAGACAGGCAAAGTCAGGGGCATTTTTCCCTCAAAGTCCACTCGTTGTAGGAAGTCTTTGTTGAGGGAAATGTTGACTATAGGATCAGGTAGGATTGCTCTTAGCTCTTCCATTAGCCTGGTCAGCTCCAGCTCATAGGCCTGGCAACGTTTCTGCAGGGAAACAGATTCAATCTGCTGCTGCAGGTAAACCAGATCTTCTTCAGTTAGAAGCTCACCAAAGGGCCCTAAGATGGCATTATGGGCATGGGAGAACTTCCAAGCATCTGTTGACTCATACCCATCCACAACATCCTGTTAAGAGACACAGAATGTTTTAGCAATAGCCGGAGAGGATCATCTGTTTTTGATGTTCCAGTAAAACAACACAGATGAAGAGTACCTGTCTCCTTTGCTCCTCCTCATCTCTCAGCCTGACCTGCAGCTGTCGCACCATCACCTGTCGTTTCCACTCTGCTATGGGGCGCCCGGCTTCATCGTGAGTCGGCACCAGGGAATCGACGTCAGCCAGGATTGTGTCGACAGCCGGTAACTCCTGCTGCATCTCGTCTCTGTCGAGTCGCTGTCGGTGTTTAATAATGTAAAGATAGAGTGACGCTGCCGACCTCCAAAATCATTTCATTGTAATAAAAAACATGAAAATCTGTTTGTCTGATGTGTGAAAATAAACTTCTTCTTTTTTTTTTTTTTTTACAAAAAAGCAATTGTTTTATACCTTTTTGCCAAGATTATTCTTTTACGGCTTCATGTTTCACCAACTTGTTGGATAGTTTTAGAGGTGAGAATACGTTTTTGTTTGTTTGGGGTTTTGCTATAAGAAAACTCTTTAATATCCAAGTTTTTTTTAAATATGGCACACCTAAAATTTTATTTATACCAAAATCAATATCCTTTATTCATTTTGTATGATCATGAGTCACATTTATTGTAAATATTTTGAACTTTATGCAGGTATGATGTGTTTCTTGAAGGCTGAAACACATATTACTCACTGTTTGCCCGGTGAAGACTGCAGTCAGGCCGGCTTGCTTCAGAGATTTAATAGCCTTCATCTGAGACATCGGCGTGAGGTCTCTCTCTGGAGGCCTTAGATGATTGAGAGAGGTGACCACTAAAAAAATTTTTACAATGTTAAAAGGTGAAACTCTGAGATTTTATTGCACTAAAACGTGTATATGTATGATTGTGCTGCCTTGCTTGACATATGCAAACAGGTAACATCTGAATGATAAATATATTTCTAATATTTCTGTACTGATATACAAATAGCTGGTCTCTTTGTTAATCACCTGAGGAGGCCATATGAACATGCTGGAGAGAACCTGTGGTGTGTTTCCTTGAGGTGACAGCAGGGGTAAGAAAGGAGGAGGAGGGTTCAGGAAGAGGAGTGGTGTGGCGAGGCAGGGGGAGAACCTCCTTCACTGGCTGCTGGACACACACACACACACACACACACACACACACACACACACACACACACACACACACACACACACCCACAAGTGTGTTTTGTTATCCTTATGGGGACCGTCCATTGACTTCCATTGATTTTAGCAACTAGATTTATACCTAACCCAAACCCTTTTACTAACCTTAACCATTACTGCTCTATAACTAACCCTAAGACTAACTAAAACTCTATTCACACCATACCTATAAACCTAACCCCTAACCCTAAAAAGGGGAGTCCCCCTCATGGGGACCAGGCTTCGGTCCCCACAAGAACCCTCGGACCCCAGAAAGATAGTAAAAGTCAGGAAACTGGTCCCCAGGAGGTCAGAAATACAAACCCAGACACACACACACACACACACACACACACACACACACACACACACACACACACACACACACACACACACACACACACACACACACGCACACACACACACCCACAAGTGTGTTTTGTTATCCTTATGGGGACCGTCCATTGACTTCCATTGATTTTAGCAACTAGATTTATACCTAACCCAAACCCTTTTACTAACCTTAACCATTACTGCTCTATAACTAACCCTAAGACTAACTAAAACTCTATTCACACCATACCTATAAACCTAACCCCTAACCCTAAAAAGGGGAGTCCCCCTCATGGGGACCAGGCTTCGGTCCCCACAAGAACCCTCGGACCCCAGAAAGATAGTAAAAGTCAGGAAACTGGTCCCCAGGAGGTCAGAAATACAAACCCACACACACACACACACACACACACACACACACACACACACACACACACACACACACACACACACACACACACACACACACACACACACACAGTGTGTTTTGTTATCCTTATGGGGACCGTCCATTGACTTCCATTGATTTTAGCAACTAGATTTATACCTAACCCAAACCCTTTTACTAACCTTAACCATTACTGCTCTATAACTAACCCTAAGACTAACTAAAACTCTATTCACACCATACCTATAAACCTAACCCCTAACCCTAAAAAGGGGAGTCCCCCTCATGGGGACCAGGCTTCGGTCCCCACAAGAACCCTCGGACCCCAGAAAGATAGTAAAAGTCAGGAAACTGGTCCCCAGGAGGTCAGAAATACAAACCCACACACACACACACACACACACACACACACACACACACACACACACACACACACACACACACACGTGTGTTTTGTTATCCTTATGGGGACCGTCCATTGACTTCCATTGATTTTAGCAACTAGATTTATACCTAACCCAAACCCTTTTACTAACCTTAACCATTACTGCTCTATAACTAACCCTAAGACTAACTAAAACTCTATTCACACCATACCTATAAACCTAACCCCTAACCCTAAAAAGGGGAGTCCCCCTCATGGGGACCAGGCTTCGGTCCCCACAAGAACCCTCGGACCCCAGAAAGATAGTAAAAGTCAGGAAACTGGTCCCCAGGAGGTCAGAAATACAAACCCACACACACACACACACACACACACACACACACACACACACACACACACACACACACACACACACACACACACACACACACACACACACACACACACACACACACACACACACACACACACACACACACACACACAGCAGGGATGAGCCATGATCCGAATGACAGTTCAGCCACATCAAAAACATGATTGTCATTTAATTAAAAGTGTTTTTTATGCTTTGTGGTCATGATTATAGAAGCACCATGACGGAAAGCTGATTACTTTTAAGTATCAAGTAGAGATGCAGCAATACCGATACTAATTCTGATGTACTCAGTTAGTTAAACAAGGCCATAAATCGATATTTAAAATGAGGAAATTCTGCAATAATTTCACAGAAAAGGTTTATTTTTCACTTGAAATGTTAGTTAGGTGTACAAAGCAGGTACACAGCAGGGTCGTGATGGTGATTCAACCGTGGCTCCTTTTGTAGAACAAAAACAAACGTTGTGACCACCGATCTAGAACAGAGCGATCGTTCAGAAAAACTGCAGCCATCCCTTTTTAAATATAAATGTGTAATATGGACATAGAGTGTTAAAAATGGCAGTTTTGACCCAGAAGTATGTAACATACTGCCAACAGGAGGTAAAAACACTAACGGGTTAAATAAAAACTGTGCCCCCCCATCTAAATTGTCCTGGCACCAGGTCTGGTTGGTTGAACCAACTTCTGCTCTATAAGGTAAAGTTTTATTTACGCTTCTTTCACCTTGTTGATCTCCATGTTGACTGAGCTGCTCATTCGCACTCTGATAGGAGAATCTGTAGCTCTTCTTTCTGAAAATGACACAAAAAGAAAACAGAGACCGATAAAACAAGTAAAACAGGATACCAGATGGTCCAAAAATGAGACACATGTTCTACATCTATGAAGATGAGAAACTAAAGAGAGACACACTCACTGAGTTAATGTAAAGACACAAGCAGTATCTTGTAGTACTTGGAAGTAAAACAGGAAGTGGTGAAACTGGATCCTGAACCCCACAGAGTGCAGGAGAAAGCTTGTTAGAGTTCACAGAGACCTGATATCCTGTTTTGTACAACCTGTGTTCTACCATTCTGTGTGTCATAATGACTGATGTTTGTGCACATACGACAAAAAATATTTCATTTTTTTCATGCTAGTCAGCTGTACTTCCTGGCAGCACATTGCAAAAAGGGATTTAACTCATTTTTAGACACAAAGTCCTGCTTTAATAAAGATTAAATAGTAAAATGCATAAAAAAATCATCATTGCGTCAAATACTTCAGTTTTTAAAAATGTGGTTATTAGTTGAACACTTATTTCCAACAACAGCAATCAAAGTTCATGTAATACTTACAATCTAGTCTCGTTATTCCAGTAATGACAGATGATCAGTGTTGGCAGTTAAAAAATATAAATAAAGATTCAAATTTTGGAAACATTTATCAAAAAGCATTAAAGGATTCTGTCCCGTTCTTCACCCGGTAAAAGCCAATAAACAATAAAACCTGCGAGCAGCATCAACTGGACCCAAACCTCAGATGGGGGGCCGCTTTGTGTGCATAATTAAACGGGGGGATAGGATGACTTGGACCTGGAGGTATAGAAAGGAGCCTCTGTGAATGTATGTGGGAGAGAAAATACAAGCAGTTTGTTCACCTGCTCAGGTGTGTGCGTGTGTGTGTGTGTGTGTGGGCTTGTTTTTCTGACCTCCTGAGGACCAGTTTCCTGACTTTTACTATCTTTCTGGGGTCCGAGGGTTTTTGTGGGGACCGAAGCCTGGTCCCCATAAGGGGGACTCCCCTTTTTGGGGTTAGGGGTTAGGTTTATAGGTATGGTGTGAATAGAGTTTTAGTTAGTCTTAGGGTTAGTTATAGATCAGTAATGGTTAAGGTTAGGAAAAGGGTTTGGGTTAGGTATAAATCTAGTTGCTAAAATCAATGGAAGTCAATGGATGGTCCCCATAAGGATAACAAAACAAACTTGTGTGTGTGTGTGTGTGCAGTGACCAGGTTATTTGCTATTAGCAATTCAAGATGACAGCCATCTGTTTCTGTACTTATATGTTCGAACGCTGCAGCTGTAGGGTTGATTTTTGCAGTTATCATCACTTTTCATGTTCAAAGCAGCCAGAATGGATTTTGAGATTTGGGGCTGTTGACTGTCTTCTGACTTTCCAAGCTGGAATTTGACTTTAAGGGTCATTTCAGCTAATTGTTTTGAAACAAAGAACCTGGAAATTTCAACATCAAGCAGTGATTTCTGCAACAATAAGCAATTATTTTGGGTTTATTTCCTTTTCCATCTATTTATTTGTGTTTCACACTGAATCATGAACATATTCTGTCAGCTTTTCAGTGAATAAAATATATATATATGCAATTGGCTTGTGTTGTTCCACCTGGTCATTGAAGTGAAAAATTACTCAATCATATATCCCATTTCTGTTTGAAGCTGAAATTAGGTTTACACAAGAGAAAATCACAAAACCGCTAACCAAGCTAATTACATTATGTAAGTTAATGGTGAAACTGTGGTTCAGAATGTTGACCTTTTATATCACCAGCTTAAAGGATGATAATCTGTCACCGGATATCGAAAAATACATTTTGCAAATAATATTATGGTTCATTTGCTCTTTTTCATAATCCTTTTTTACATGTTTTAAGGCTAGTTTTGGATCAGCTTTGCCTGCTACAGATTCTATTGGGAGAGCATTGAGCTTGCTGCATGTACTGAACATACAGTGTTCATGTACAGCCAAACTGATAGAGAAACATTAGGATCCCCCCCCCCCTCCATCCGGTCCAGTCCAGTCCAGGACCGTCTGTCAGGATCAGTATTCCTGCCTCTGTTAATGGGACATTAGTCTGACTCATTCCTCTTTGCTGGAGAATATGATGGAAGTTTAATCAATAACAGAAGGATGCACAAGCGAAGCCTCACACAGGCTTTGTATGTTCACCTGGAGTGACAAGATAAGCTGTTATGCAACAGACCTTTAAAGAGCCATTATCCATTTACAAGACATTTGCAAAAACACTCAGGGAGGCATTTTCAGAACATTTCGGAAGTAACTAACTGAATGTGAATGTCTGATTTATCAGACTTCAAATTTCTATTTTTACATTAAGTGTAATTGCAAAAACTGAACTAAGACATAAAATCTATTAAATCTTGGATCAAGGAACTGATTCAGCTGTTATATTTATGACTAAAACACTTGAGTTGTTGATGTTTAATATTTGGTTTTATAACACCTTGGTTTTTATATGGAAAATGTGTTTATCACATCACGGTATAAAAAGTATCAAATTGAAGGAAACAATATTTTCCAAATTAGTTTTATTTATTCACTTGGTACTTAGCAGGTTCTGCAGTTTAGCATTATTATGCTAATAGTTCAGGGTTAAGCAGGATTCTTGGTTGGGTAACGTTTTAATGCAACATATTTTTGGAGTTACAAATTTCAGTCCCAACGCTTTTAGACAAAACACAGAAAGTTTTAAATATTTTCGTCATGTAAACTTGTGATATAACTCAGAAAGGGTTAGATTTCAAGAGAAAGGTGATACTAATAATGACATTTTAAAAAATATTTTGGACAATGTACCCCAATGCAACTAAGTAGATATCATGGGAACATGAACTGATTCCATTGTGGACTCCTCAAACACATTTTCAATACAAACTTTGATTGTGTTATTTTATAAATCTCATAAATATTCCCATTGAAAATGACAACACACCACACTTAGTTGTTGCATAAGTTTCAACACTCATTTATTTATTTGTCTTATTATTTTTTTTCTTAACAACTGTTGTTATGTTTCCACAGACATGAGAAAGAACTCCAGAACACTCAAAAGATAAACATGAGCACTGTGATAAAGACTTTTTTCACAGGCTGAGACCCGTCTCCGCTTATGTCAAGTGACTCGGAGCAGGACTGCAGAACTTTGAACACGACGACCTCATCCGCGATGAGCGAACATGCGCAGAACTGATCCTGAATCAGCATTCTTTATCCTGCAGTGATGCTTGACATAGCAACAGGTCAGTTTTTCATCTTGGTACAGAGAGGAAGAGTTTTACATCGTCTGTGTGATGAGACCCGACACAGAAAAACTTCATTTATATACAAGACAGAGCCAAGAGGAAGGTTTCCAGTTAATCATTACAAGGATCATGAAGGACGATACTTTACAAGCTGCACTTCTGGGGCAGAAAGCTGTTGTCATTAGCGAGCTGTAAGGCAGGAGAGAGAGACCAGCTGAACAAAAGTGGACCTCATGCTTTGATCCACAGCTACGACAGTTAAAGCAAGCCAAATATGAAATAATCAACTTATCTACTATTCAACGCATCCCGGCCAGCCCACTAATATGGTTTCAGAACAGTCCCCGAATTTTTCACTTTGAACCCTTTAAGTATTTGGGCTGGAAGCATTGGAAGCAGTTTATATGTCAATATTATATATTTTTTTTAATTAAAACAAAAAATCAATGTAATTGATTCAGTGGTGCCACTGTGTCTGCAGAGGTTAAAAGAGCTTAATCTTCTTCTTCCCTTAACAGCAGGACCCTAATATACTTTAAAACCTTTTAATAAATATTTTTAAAACACCATAATCAAAAAACAAGATCTAACGAAATAAAATGCTAAGTGCATGTGACAAGTATAGTAACAGAACGTATTACATTCTTTTAAAATGATTCAAGAAATTTTTTTTTTTCATCTTTTTCTCCCAGAATGCAACACATTTATGTGGTTTTACCGAGATGGTCCCCAAAACATTCTGATTCTTTTCATATTCAGGCAAAAAAATGTGGCTCAATATAAAACATGACCTGGAGAAGTTAGAAGTTCCATGTACTTTCAGAGTATTGGACTTAATTGCTTAACAGGTTGGCTGGCCTGTGGCAAAGAGTCCTGAATCCTCCATTATGAGTTCAGTTTCCCTTCAATCTGACCAGAAACATGAGAATATAAATGATAAAACAGAAAAGGCAGACTGGCTGGCTAACCAGGCCTTTATTTTACTCATTTAATTTACTTTAATTTAGCATCAGCGCTAACATTTCTCATTTCTTCACATAATTTGATCCTTTCCTGCAGTTTTTAAACAAATATTCGGGGCCATCTTGGTTCAATACAAACAACTTAAAGCAGCAGTAACACAAAATTTATGACAAAGATACTGTCAGGAATCAGTCAGTAAAATCTCAATCAGCTCTGAAACCAAAAATAAAAGGGAAATTGATTCTAAAGCTGCATTAACAGCTGATAAGAATGAGATATATATGAACTGTACTGTTACAGACAGGAACTTTTCATAGAGATCGTCGATAATATGCACTTTTTAGATTATCAAAAAGAGAAAAATACTATCTAATATATGTATTTGTTATCACACTAAATAAAAGCTTGAACTTGGATAATTCTTAAGAAACAGGGAGCAACAAAAATGAGGTGAGGGAAGGGAGGCACTATCTGGTAAACAAACATCACTCTCGTCTGCTGAAAGCGACGACTCCTCAACCAATCAGAGGTCCACATTTCATTAGAAATGTTTCATTTCTAATTTACAACAAGAATAAAGACTGATGCAGTGGAGCAACTCTGCTGGTCCATAACTGACAGAGGAAGGGCTGGTTTGATTTATGCACTGTAATACTTAGTTCAGATTGAGCCTTTTTCAGGAATTTTACTTCTCTTTTTTTCTATTTCTAGGATGTTGAAGAGAAGCTGTAGAAGTTATACCATGCAGCCATTTTTTCCTCTAGTTTTTTTTTTGTTCACAGTAAAAGAAAAACAAATTCAGCAAAAACAAAACTTCTTTATAAATGTATCTCTCTAATGTATTACTAAACTTTAGATACAAGCTCCATTTTGTTGGTTTTAGCTGGAAAAGGTTTTTTTCCCATCTTTCTGCTTTAACATTAAAATTCTTCCCTTATTTCAGCTTAATTCAAAACGGGAACTGCTTGAGTTATTAAACTGCATTTAAAATAAATATCTTAAAAAAAAACACCTGTTAATACAAATGATGAAATAAGATCATTAACATGACAAAAAGGTCCTTTGGTTAAAATGATACAAAAATAAACGAGTCATTCATTCAATAGAAATATTAAAGTGCCATGCAACAAACTGTCAGTGGTCTCGTCACAATAAATACCAGTGCAGAACAACAGCTATAATCATTTTCCTTTAAGGTCCAATTTAAAAAGGGACTGTAAACAATAAAAAAAAAAAAAAATTAAAACAAAACAGCAAAAGCAAGGCAAGGACATAAGCTTTCTCTCCGTATAGTGAGTTATTGTGCCTTATTTGAGCCAATGAATCCAGTTTTCATGAAACCACTTACAGAAACAATGAGAGAATAACATCATTTTGTCCAAACACGACCTTTCTCATGCTACTTTAGAGTTAAAATGATCAGCAACAGCATTTTCTCCCTTTGCTTTGTGAAATATCTGCTGTGAAAGACTCTGTGCTGCAAAACCAATCCAAACTGAGGTATTTTACAGAATATGTATGGTGTGTATATAAGGATCTACCATCCCGCCACCTGACACATAGAAAAAGATCTGCTTGAACACTTTTGCTTCAACCTTCTGATGCAACTGGAGGTTAAAGTTTGGTGTCTACTGGGACTTTCTGTAATTATAGATAAAAGAGGAACTGGCTTCCTACTATCTCTTTACAGTAAACGGCTAACTCTTACAGATAACATACTCCTACAAGTACATTAAAACTAATCGGAACAAGTCCCAACATCCAGCTGAAGGAAGTTCATTAACAGGTGGTTAGCTTTTTTCTTATGAAGTCATCTATAGGTCAAATGGGAGCACACCATGCAAGGTTTGAGGAAGTGACTGCTAAACCGATAAAAGGATAAGTTTTGGAGTGAGTTATTTTGGGGTCAGTCTTCACATCAGAGGATACGTTTGCTAAATGGTTTATTTTTATTAGAGCAGGTTGCTAAGCTGAGGACTTAGATTTTATTGTTTGTTTCGTTGTTGTTTTTCACAAGTCGAGATCACCTCTCACATCCTCTGAGCGGAAGGCATTGACTGAACCGACTTTCTCCTCGAGAGCTTTGACCTAAAAAACAAACAAAAAAGCTTTATTTTTAAATAGAAAATACACAGTGAGGAAGTGTATTGCGTGTGTAATGAAATAAACTGAACTTTTCCCTTTACGCTCATTAATTGCTTATCAAATAAATTCCAAAAATTGCCAGAGGTTTCAAACTCCTGAAGTTACAAAATCTTAAATAAAAATAAATCCTTTGTATAAATCTCTCTAATGATTATTGCAGGTCAACATTGAAAAACCCACTCCCATGAAAATCATAATTTTCGTGTTGTTAACATGTTCTTGTGGCATTTTTCTGCTAGAGGACATATAGTAAGATAATTAAGCTCAAATTGCATTTCTGAGTATTTCTTGCATTCAAATTGCTGTGGATCAGTAGCAGACGCTAAAATGCAGTTTAAAAAAGGCTCCGTTTGTGATGTAAAAAGAAACTGGGCGGGACACAAGCGCTTGCTCCGCTAGCTGTAAGCTAGTTATAAGCTAACTGTAAGCTAGCAGTAGCGCTAGCGTAAACAGAGAGCTGTCAGCAACGTGGAGGGGCGGGGATCCTCCGTGCCAACGGTTCCGCCCACAGCACAGAGGTGAATTGCTAATTAGCTATTGCTGCTATGCAGAAACTACTTCTTAGCTAGAAAACAGCACAGGTTTTGTGATTTTGGGTAAAAACGCCATAATAATTTAAAGGCCACTGAGAAGTGGATTGGGTCTTTAAGTTGTGTGTTTAACATCTAAAGCCCCCCCGACCCAACCTGCCTGATGGTTCCGGCCAACAGAGGGTTGAAAGCATACAACCAGTCGTGCATCTCCTTGTCATTGGTTGCCTGCAGAAGTATCCCACGATGCTCGGTGCACACAGCAAACGTGTTGGGAGTCTTAAGACATGAAATCCGAAGAGGTTACTAAAGTTCATTCACATGCAGAAGTTTATCGTTTGCTGTGGTTGCATATTTCATACACATACCCGGAGTAAAGTCTGTTTGTCTTCACTGTATTCCACCTTAGCAGATGACAGGTTGATGACGGCTCGCTCCACGCTGTCCCGCTCGCTGCGGTAAAGGTAGACGTAGGGCCTGCGGACCACCACGTAACGCCTCATCCAGCCGCTGGTGTGGGGCTCCAGAAAGTGCAGGTAGCCCTTCTTTGATACAATGGGGCTACATTTATAACAAAACAAAGAAACAGATTTTAATATTGAAGTCATGCTATGGATCATCTGTCAAATGGGTTTGACATTAAATGACAAACATTCTGTTTTACTACATAAAAAAATTGAAAACGTTAACAATCAAAACCAAAGGATATCAAGTTAGAAAAGATTCTGCACAAAATGAGTAACATCTAATAATAAAAAAGGTGTGGTCTGACCTGACACGGATCTCCTGTATGTCAGGCACAAAGGTACATCCTCTGAGGGCTTTCTTTCTGTCTACCGGGCTGAATGGGTCCAGGTCTGGTGTGGATGCTCCTGAACTGGGGTCAGTCAGTCTACGGAGTAAAAACAACAACAGCCTGATCAATAAAACCAACTTTACAGAAGGTATTGATCATCTATTTCTTTGTACTGTATTTAAACTTCAGAATAATCAGAAATCTGCACCAAAACATTTAGATTAAGGGAACCTCAAATTCTTTAAACTGACTGATGCTAGTAACTAAATCTGTCATATTAGAAACACAAAGTATACACAATCTTATCCAAACAAAAACCGTAAACTATTATCACTTTTCTTTTTAAATGTGTTATTAAGTGTTTTCCTTTAACCTTGATCAGCCCAATGCAACAAATTTCATGTGCATATTTATAAGAGCTCTACCTCTTTAACAGTGTTAGTACTTTCTGCAAAAAAACAGCTGTTTCAAATCCCAAAATGTCCCTCTGGTGGAAGAGTTAAGTACTACAAGAAGCAAGTTTTATAGTCATACATAATGATATGATGTTATATTAATGTTATATTGATTTTAACTAATAAATGAATTTGTTTTTATTTATCAGGTGTTTTAAGAGTTCTGTAGTTTGTGCTGATGAATAAATTGTGGCGCTTCTCTCCTCCTATAGAATCCTTGTTCCTAAAAACGGTTTATCATTTATAATATCAGTTCATTACATTATGCTGTGATAAACTAAATAGGATCTGGATCACTATTTACTACAGTGCTGCAAAACATGACGAGCTGCACTCACCTAATGTCGTAATGTCCTTCGATCAACGAGGGGCAGGTGGAGGAGGGAGTGAGCGTGCTCAGTCCAGAGGAGGACGAGTCCCTCATAAGTGCTACTGACATTTCAGAGAGCTAAAACACACCCATACACACATGAAGCAACAACAAAACGAGGAACAGAAGAGAGACGAATACAGATACAGACAAAACATAACAGCAGACGATTAAACACGGACGACATAGACATGCATTCAGAGAACAGCTCAATTAGCTTTGTGTCATTTTCTCCAAATGTACTTTAGAACCACCACTCTAATATAAATCCTCTGAATGTCTAAGAGCCCCTTGTTCATTAGTGTTTAATGTAAAGCTAATGTGTTAGTGGAGAGCTGCAAAATAATAAGGATTAACTCATGGATACATGTTTTTTAAGACACTGCAAATAAAATCTTAACTTTAACATCAATAAGCTTTAAACAAATATAGAAACATGTGGGATTATAATCTAATAATCAGTCTGCAACATGATTGTAAAGACAAAAATCATTAAATTAGTAGAATTGTATATTTATAACTGTAGTGTTTAAAAAAACAGCAAAATCTCTAAAGAAGAATAAGTATGATAGGATTATTATGTGTAGCTTCAGTCATGTTAAAGCTGTGAATGTTAGATTAAGAAGGACCGATGGTTAAAGGGCCTAGGCTGGGGCTCACCTTGCTTTCACTGGCACTGCTGCTCACCTGGCTGTACTCTCTGTTGAAGGTGTGCATCAGCAGGCGCAGACACTGGAGTGAGCACAGCAAACACAACACAGATTTTTTGAATGATGTGAAACCAGATGCAGAATGAAAGATCAATATTAGAAATTAATAAACCAAAGAAAAGTGAGGATCCTAGCAGTCACCTTGGCAGCCAGCTCTCTCTGCCTCTGGTTGGGGCTGTCAGGGACGGGGCTGCTGCTGGGACTGTGGCTGAGGACGGGGCTCTTTGTAAAGTCGCTGATGTCGCTGCTCTTGTAAAGCGCGTCCTGTCCTGCCTGCAGAGTTGCTTCGAGCTTTTCCCTCAGTAGAAGGTAGTGTCTGGTCTTCTCCACCTTAAGAAAAAGGAAAATTCAAAGCTCAATTTAATGAAATTTGTCACCAAGAACAAAAATTACATAAAAAACAATATTTTCATTTAACCCTAAAGCACTAAATAAAAATATGTGCCTATTTCTAAGAGCTCTACTTCTCTAACAGGATTAGTACAATCTAGACCTGAAGCATTTGTTCCATTTACAGGAACATCCATGTCGTATTTTTGGAATCAGAGTCTGCGCACTGGAGATGTGGAGTTCCTCCGTATGTTAAACTAACCTCTTGCAGTAAGCTGAGTTTCTCCAGCTCCCACTGGTGGTCCAGGATCAGGCTGTCGCTGCGAGGCCTCCACCCTGCCAGGTTCTCCTCTCCTCGTACATACGCTACAGAGGTATCCAGCACACGCCTGCGACGACGCTGCATGCCTGGTAAAGAGAAACGAACCACACTTTCAGTCCATCAGAATGAAATGAAAAGATACATTATGGTTCTTCTTTAAACGTAAAATCACCTGGACTTCCGTTGTCTGCAACATGGCAGAAAGTGATTTCATAAACTCCGGTGACACGGTTACTGAAAAGGAAAAGACAATGAATAAAAGAGGATTAATTTTAACTACCTTTCAGAATGCGGATCAGACGTCGCGTCTGTGCAGTCGTACCTTTCGGACGGCCTGAGGCAGCCGGTGCTGAAGAAGTTTCTGATGGAGCGAGAAGCAGGAAGCTTCGCGTCACGAGAGTAAAACACCATGCTGAAGTCTTTGGTGATAACCGTCGGCTGAGTGCAGTTCTCCATCTGGTTATAACAACATTAAACAGGTGTTAATTAACTTATTTATAGATATATGCATCAACTGCTTTTAAAAACTCCTCATCTTAATTAGCAAAAATCTTATTAAACCCTTAAATATCCACAGAATTATACAGAAGCCCTGAAAAGCCACTAAATGTTTTCATTTGCTCTTGTTGTAAATATGTTTTTTTTTTTTTGTCTGACCAAATGCTTCTTTTTCTTTTGACTTTTTTTTTATTTTTGTGGAACAAAATGTAACTTTTTGTGAGATTTTTACATGAATCAGTTGATTATTTCTTTTCACTTGTCCATTCAAACTGAAAATGAAAAACAATACTCCTTTTATTTACCTCTAGATAAACCGAGAGAGTGATGTAGATTTTCTCTCCATATGGAGTGACTCTGTTCAGAAGCAGAGAGTTGTGCATGGAGCTGTCCCACGCCGCCTCGAATCGATAGAAGCTTCTACAGACAGATAAAACAAAATAAATAAATAAAATAAAAGGGTCTCAGAAAAACTGTGAATATATTAATTTTATATATATTATTTATATATTATATATTTTATATATATATATATCATCGTACCTGTGATCGACTCCCAACGACACACTGAAATTTACCAAAAAAAAAAATAGACATAAATAAAAATGATGTAATTGCAATTATTATCATTTTAAACTCAGAAAACAAAGCAGATCATTAAAAGTTGAAAAAAGACAAAACAATGCAGTATTAAAGAACAAAACATCTGCCAATGAATAAACGGCGTTTTAGATAAGATTAAAGAAAAAAACTGTCAAAAATTCCGAAGCGGCTCTGAGTTCATACTTGTCGTCATGTTTTGGCCAGAGGTATCCTGAGGACAGGATGTTGAGGGAGAGGATGTTGGGGTCTATGATGGTCTCATCCGCCTCCGGAGTGTTTCGGATCCGGCCTAAAAGGAGGATCGGTGATGAAATCTGGATTTAATCATTTCTGATGTTGATCCACCCGCTTGATCAGAGAGTTCACTCACCAATAACCAGCTCCTTCACCTCCTTCCACTCGATATCGTCTCCTGCTTCATGAGCGATGGTAACGCTGATCCTTCTCTGGATGCCCTGAGTAACAGGTAAACAACAGAACATGAGTGTGTGTGTACATATAGGATTAAAATATAAAATATAATTAAAATATGATCATGTGTGACAGATGAGAGATAATAGTAAACTGTCGGACCTGATGTAAGAGGAACGTCCCGTGGCAGGGCATCCCACCTCGGTGGTCAACCACAGCTGGAATGTAGCTGGAAACAGATTTAATCTTTCAGTATTCTTCATGTATCTTTTGGTTTTTATTAACTTCGAGGCGGCTCAAATAACAAGAACTCACTCTCCATTAGCTTCAAGCTCGCAGATCTCAAAGAAGACCATGAGGTCGTATTTGGCGTGACACGGTCCTGCAGTGGAGCGAGTCAGCGTGCTGAGTTTGGTGGCCGGCACTGAAACAGAGAACATATTTATTTATATCTGCTTATAAAAGTCAATCAGTAAAGACTGAGCTGGAATAAACTTTTCTGCTTCCATCTGAAAGTTGGATTCAATATTTGGGCTTCTGGTCATCACACCTGGTTTAGTGTGATGGGAGTTTTTACACTGGGTTATTAAAAAGTGATGTAAAGTTAACTGACAGATTTTAGGTTCATAAACATCTAGAAATAATTTTAGAAATCAGATTTATTAATAGGATCATTCTGTTTTATTATTTGGGATTTTAGAGTTGTACAAAATGTGAGAAAATAAAAGAGATGATGTTTAGAATCTTTTATACTCGATAAAATGTATGGTACAACGAAATTCACAATGTTTTCTGCCGACCTGGTTTTGACAGAGGCATGATGCGTGGAAACTGTCTCCTGGAGGGTCTCAGCGGACTGAAACAAAATGTGAAACCATCGATTAGAAAGAAAACGTTTTCTTCATTCATTTGTGTATTCGGAAGTAAGATGTTAAAGTCACTCCAAACCTGATTAAATCTTTGCATAGTGGGGGGAAGGGCTGTTTCTGATAGTGTCCGAACACCTCGAAGACGATGGGTTGAGTCTTGATGTACTCTAAGAAGGACTTGGTCACCTCCACTGTGATCTAACAGATAGAAAAAAAAACCAAAAAACGACTCTTTATAGAGATTCTGACACTCAATGAAAGTATATTAAGAAGAAATATGCAGTATTTAATCCTATTTATCAATAATTTATTGTTACATTCTGAACATGGTAAAAACCCAGCGGAGGTCCTCTGCCAGTGTTCTTCAGCGGCTCGGTGGAAAACGCCTCATCATGACGGTGGATGAAGCTGAAAAAAAATCAACGTCGTTGTAAAAAAAACTTTGTTAAACTCTGTGTGAGACATAAATATTTTGATTGAGCTCAAACTCACTTAAACTGGCAGAAGATGTCGGCGTATTCTGCTGAGATGCTGGAGGCCTGTAAGACAGTGACTCTGAAGGTGAAGGTGCTGCCAATCTTCAGATGAGACAAAGTCTTTTCTGGAGACAACTCCAGAGGAAGGTCCAGACCCAGACCGGAACTCGTAACAGGACTGCGAGGAGCATCCTGAGTGGCTGAGATGCAGATCAAGAATTGTTGGTTTTTAAAATGAAATAATGAGGTGAGAATAGACAGATCTCGCAAAAAATCAAAAAATCTAAATTTTCCATCTGAAGTTTGCTTTAGGAACTTTCTCTCACCTTCACAGGTGTTGTTGTTGACTTCGTCTGCTGAGATTCCTATCTCAACATTTTGTCCTTCTCCCTCAACAATTCTCAGCTCCTCCTGGGAGGTGCTGGACTGTGTCAAACTGCCTGAACACGACTCGGACTGGAACTAAAACAAGACAACGTCAGGTTTGATTCATTTTGTTCTGATTTTAGTTTGACGGTGATGGACAGTTTGAGAGGACAACAAGAACCCTCACAAGTACCTTCTCAAACTGATTGTCCTCAAAGGAGATCTTAGCAGTTCCTGACTGTCTCACACCAGAACCGTAATCAGGTGCCTCTTCATCAGCTTTCCAGAGACAGAAACAGGAAAAAAAATACATTTTCTAAATGTTTAAAAATACAGATTTAATGAGATTTTTAATGGTCGTGGTGAGACTGAAGTTTAGTTTTATGTTCACCTGAGATGGCCTGCACGGCCACTCTGAGGAAACCTTTGACCTCTCCCTTCTCGCTGACGATGGCCACGCGGTGCACCAGAGGCACCGGGTACAGCAGGTTACTCAGGTACACAAAAGCCCTGAGGAGAAAGGAGAGGCCCGCAGGCTTTTAGATGAAACATATTTCTCATGAAGTATAATTTTATTCTGTTTAACGACTAACCTGCCAACCAGACGGAACCATGGGAAGCGATCGTAGAAGGGGTCTCCTCCTGTCATGGTGTGGTCACAGTCGTCCACAGCACTGCTGGGCAGCTCTGCAGCTCGATCATACATCTCTCTCATCAAGTCCAGCCTCTGCCTGCAGGGGGCGCCAAAAACAAGCAGAAACAACCAAAAGATCAGTGCTGTTTCTATGAGTAAACGACTGTTTTAGAAAAAATATATACTTCTAAAAAGTAAAGAATGAGAAGAACAAAACAATATATATGGTAGTTGAGATGATACACATTTAAAGGAATTATATAGCTCAAAACTTGGAATCATAACCAACAAAATACTTATTTGAGTACCTGAGTTTTTCCAGTGTCCAATAATGTGTCGCGCCATTTTTCTGATCCTGTACTTCAACAGCTACTATCGTCTGAGGAAAAGGTCGTCTCTCCCTCTCTTTCGCCACACTGGATGGCAGCAGGTCAGGTGAAAGTGGAGAATAAAGAGTGTCTGTCAACAGGACGAACTGGAACTGCACCTGAAAAAGAAAAAAGCACGTGGTTATTATTCTGTATAATATTGTTAGTATCAGATCTCACTTTTATCAAGACCAAGATGTGATGAGACTACAGGATAATCTGTGGAGGAACCCATATTGGATTGTATTAGTATAATTGGATCTACTAAAATAATAGCAAACCTTTTTCTTCAGCTCCACACTGATAGCATTTGCCTCTTTGAGGAAGATGGCGTTGCCCCAGAGCAGATCCCTGAGGGAGGTGAACTGGTAGAAACGCCACTTCCTAAACGCCCACAGAGCCAGTTCGGTCTCACGCTTTGTCCACGGCACTGGAAATTAACACAAATGTGGATTTAGTCGACTTTCAGAAAACAAAAGACCATTTCAGCTTCATAAATCCTTAAAGCGACAATCTCACCTTCCTCCTCAGGCTCCTCCTCTTCTTCAGGTGAATCCAGGTAACGAGAGTCCACTTGTTTCTGAAGGGCTTCCAGTTTGCTTTCATAGTCCTGAAAGAAACCACATGGTGGTTTTTACACAGCGTGCTGATAGCAGTAATAGAAGAGACTGGAGTTTTTACCCACCAGCCTCTGCTGCTCCAGCAGGTTACTGGCTTCTTCTCTTTCTTTACGATACTGATCCTCAAGCTCCTGAAGCCTGAAAATTGTCATTTCTATTATATCATGACGTGCTATAGTTGTCGATAATCTTATTCATGTAAAATTCTTCCACACAAACACACCTCTGTTCCATCTCCTGCTTCATGTCGATGCCTTGTTTCTCGAGAAGCTCCCTCTGAGCAAAGGCCCAGTCAACGGGCTCCACTGGAGTCTCGGCGCACGGCGTCCTCTCTCGCTCCAGACGGGCCTGCTCCGGGTCATTGAACCGGAACACGTGGCTCTTTCCCATGATGATGCGATTCCCTTAAAAATGTACATGAAACTGTTCAATTTTAAGGCTAAATTTAGCAATGTTGCATTAAAAAATACATTACTGATTAAACTATAAGTCATATGATTCAGCTGCTATAAATTCGACTTAATTTTATCCTTTTTTTAAACAAACAATAAGATCTGATTCCTACCAGAGCGCAGAACAATGGAGGAAGTGACTCTTTTCCCGTTGACGTATATCTCTGCTCCCTCACATGGCTCGAGTATGACACACCCTGATGCAGAAAAGGGTTCACATTGTCCGATAAAATATTTCAAGCGGGTATTTTATCTTTTATTTGTTTACTGCAGGTACATGGAGCCTTCACCTTCTCCCTGGGGGCTGGTGGTGCTGCTGAAGGTGCAGTGCTCGTCTCTAATGAAGTGCCCACTCAGGACGATGTCCTGACGAGTCTTGGCATTTTCACGTCCGACCCTGATTAAAAAGCGACGTCATTAAAACCTTTTAAAGAGCCATCACAAACAAAACAGATTCAATATAGAACTGAAGATGTGTGAAGCTTTACTTGGTGATGCCATCTTTGATGTAGTAGAGCAGACACTCAGACATGAGCGGGTCTTCGTTGAGGTTCACCAGATGAGGCGTCTACAAGGGAAATATGCTTAGAGGCTGCTGTCAAGGCAACCGAGACCTGAAGGGCTCTCGGAGCACAACTCCAGGTTTACACACGTGTGTAGGATCTTACCTTTTTGGGTGAAAACACTCCAACAGTCCCACCGTCTTCTCTCATAGCAACACCCATCTCTGCCAGCAGAGCCTCTCTGCATGTCAAACAACACACACACGCAGCTGTTTCTAAGGTCATGGACTGTGAAAGATTAACTTTACAGTTTAATTTGAGTAATCAGTTTCAGATTAGAGATTCTGAGGAGAGCTAAACACAAACTAGAGGATGATATAATATAAGTATCTTAAGCAAACCTCTCCATGCGGATGGCCTCAGTACGACGCAACTTCTCCTCCCACGTCTCATTGAGCTCTGCGATGATTTTCTCTGTTTCCTGTAGATAAGGAACAATTCATTTTCACCCTTTTAACAGTGACGCTCGTGTTCAGTAACATCTGAGCGTTCTTCCTACCTTGAGCCTTTCGATGGCCTCCTCGCTGGCCGGGCTGAAGATGCGATCGTGGAGGTTGCTGATGGAGCCGGCGCGGCTGGACAGGGCAGACAGCGAGGGGGAGGGGCTCATTCCCGTCATGGCGTGGGTCACTGCGGAGAGATCACCCCTTTGATTGACAGCCTGGCGATTATTTACAAAGTTCTTGTAATCGCACAGGTCTGTCAGAGAGAGAGGCAGAATGTGGAAGAAAAGGACAGAAGGTGGGAGCAAACGCCAGGTTTTTTTTGTTTTGTTTGTTTTAGAAACAACAGAGGAAGGAGAGGAACACAAAGAGACGTGGATTTAAAAGGATAAAAATAGGGAGGAATACAAAAAAAAAAAGAAGAAGAGAAAGCTCAAATAATGAAGAAGCAAAGCTGGTGTGCCACTGCAGAAAAGAGCAACTCAAACAGAGGAGCATAGAGCTTCCAAGCAAGTTACTTCCTCTAGAACTATAGATACAACAAGCTCACGAGCATTAATTATAACAAAGTTAACAAAAACTCAGTCTTATCTACTCCAGACATGTGCTTGAGAGGGAAGCATCAACTAATGGTTTCTAGCACAGCACCTGGCAGCGCAGGCCTCCAAGCACCTGATCCATCGCTTCAGTTTACAAAAACTCCACACACAGAGAACCATAATGCAGAAACAGCAATAAGTATTGTCCTTCCAGTCAGTTCTTTCTCCCACGGTATGTGATCTCATCCAAATTTCAACAAAAATCCTCCTTTAAGCTGAAAATCACTTTCAAAATGTCGGCAGATGATTTATCTCTGCTGTAACAGGTAAATTATTATTTTGTGCCATTTTATCATGGAAAGATTTGGACATCCAAAGTGATTTTAGCCATCAAATAGTTTTCAGCAAGGTTCTTAGACTCTAATTAGCTTGTTAACATTTTAACTTGAAATTAAGAATTTAAAAAAAAGGCCATCCTGACTCAGCGACTGTGTTCAGTGTAATAAAAATGTTGACAACGAGGTTTCACACAAGTGTAATGGCAGAAGGTTGGACTTTACAAAGTGTTTACAGTTTTCCAAATTAAAAATAAAAAGTGAAAATGTGGAAATCTGAGTGGACAAAAAGGAATGACAGAGGACATTTAGCAGATTTTTTTCTGAAAAGCATTCCAACTATAAGATATAAGTTAACTGATATTCTTTATGTTGATCAATAAGCTTTTTTTAGATTCTGTCTGGCCACTTTTGTCTCAGGTGAGGCAGAAGAGTGTTTTTGTTTTATTTTGTAGTTGCAAAGCAAAGTTGCAGGCTTGCTAAAGTTAAACACACATTTCAAACCAGTGATGACGAGACCGGCGCAGCGATACGCTGATAGGACAGAGGAGAGAGGAGACTGTGTGAGAGACACAGTTAATCCTCTACATTCAGTGAAATTGGGGAAAAAGAAGACTGTGTGCAGATGTGCTCAGCTGTGAGGGGGGTGTTCTCTTGTGACTCACTCTCTATGATATCTCCGAGTCCCTGAGCGTACAGCAGGTCTTTGAGACGCGCCACTTCCTCTTTCAGCTCGCGGACCAGGCGGTTGTTGGGATCCTCGTTGATCACAGCGTTACAGCGGATCTGTTTGGCTCGATCGGCGTACCTGAAGGAACATCAACTTTACATCTCCAAGAAATGCTCAAGCCAGGTTCCTCAATTGATCCTAATCAGTTTTTTTTATTTCATGAACAAATGATGATGTTTCATGACATTTTTCCTCACCGAAGTGTACTGAGGGTTTCATCATAGTTTATATCTGCAGGGCTGAGAGCAGCCACCATGGCTGTGCGAGAGTTCCCTCCTAAACACAAAATTGAAGTAACGATGCATTAAAACCATGAAAAGTTCTTTTATTTTCCTAAAAAACAAAACAAAACATGAATATGTTTGCAAACCTAAGTTTTCCCTCAGGAGCCAGGTCAGAACTGAATCTCTGTAGGGAATAAAACTCTCCACCTTCTTCTTTTTTTTATTCTGTGTATAAAAAACAAACAAAAAAAGTATTTTTTATTTCAAAACAGATCTGTACATTTTACTTGCACCTGCAAAGTCTGAAATATATTAAGAATGTTGATTAAACTGACCTTATTTGGTGCAGAGTCCTGAGAAATTAAAGAGAATTGTAAGTAATTATTATAAGAATAAAAATTTGAATTTCTAGCCATAATTATTTCAAATCCTACCAGTTCAGCTAATGCAGAAATAACTTTTCCCAGTGTGGTAAGAGATTTGTTGATATTTGCTCCTTCCTGCAAAAACACATAAATAAGATTGTGTCATTTCTCCAGCCATCTGTTTATATAAAAAAAACGTCTCCTGGATGCACAAAAAACCATTTAAACAGCAGAGTTCTCACACCTTCAGTCTTGTCCCTTTTGCTCCGGTTGAGTCGGCCCTCTCGCTGCCGGCCAAGTCAACCAGACTTATCTTGCTGACCTTTCAAAATAAAAGAAACAAAAATAAGAAACTTTTTTTCCCCGTTTTAAATACTTAACCTCAACCACAACTAAAATTCACTTGAAGGCACAAGATGATGCATTAAGTTTTCTTTTATTCATTTATATCCAACTTTATAAAATTATTTCCAGTCATTTGTAAGACTTTTCATTCAGGCTTTGCGGCAGAACCTTTTCTGATGTGTTGTCCGTCTCCATGTCATGCTTCTTCTGTGTGAAGATGATGTTGAAGACGGCGTGAGAGCGGCTGCTGGTCTCATTCATGTTGGTTGCAGCCACAGTTCTGTTATTCAATAGAAAACATTTCAAACTGAATCGGCTCCATAAATCCAACAATCTATTCACCCACAGATAAATGATCTAGTTTGAATTGACCTTTAAAAGCTTTTCCTCAGTCATGATTTGTTACCTGGCCTTGTTTCCAGAATCCATCAGGTCCTGAATGTCATTGTAGGAGGTGACGGCCAGTTTGGACAGATCTTCCACGTAGGGTCCCAACAGCGGATGTTCTCTGACACGCAGATTCCCCTTGTTTTTGGGGTTCAGCAGGTCACGCACACGCTCACAGTAGATCTCCATGTAACTCACCTGAGAACAGACACAGAGGCAGTTTACAAAGAAAAGAAACTGAAGATCCAGGAGAAACGGATCAGATCCGATTGTGCCATCATTAAACTGTCACTGCACATAAAATTCTGATTTGTTAACATTTTGCAGAGTCTGAGTTCAGTTTAATGTGTGAGCTATGGTCACTGGATACAGAGAAATCCTTTCAAGACTAACTTGTTTTAGTTTTTCTTTAAAAAAAAAAGGTCTTAGAGAAGAAATGAGTAAAAAGTCTCATTATACCTAATTAAATCACTTATATGGGATTCTTTTTGCGATTAAAATTAAACTAAACTCAACTGCAATGAAAATTATATGAAATGAAAAATCAATTCAAAATTAAAACTTTTATACTGTAAACAAAACACTTTCATTTTGTTTCTTTCTGACTGATCAGACTTTTATTTTGACAGCCACATTTTTGACAGCTTTTTGCTTTTGTGCCACCAGATTTTATGCTTCTGATTTTGGCACAAACTTCTCAAGTGGGAGGGACTTTTAAATACTTCTTTCTCATTGGTCGGTTAGTTTGTCAGTGACAGCTGAGTGACCCGATGCAGTTCAGCAAACATTTCAGCTTTCAGGCTGCAAGACAGCTTCCTGTTTATCTTTTACTTGTTTGATTTTAGTTGTACACACATGATTTCATACGGTTACAAATTTTAAGAAAAAAATTATGTGCTTTTTTTCCCCCCAACAACAAAAACACTGTGCTATTTGGTATGACTCACCTCCACAGAGTAAGACATGCTGTTGTCATTATTACTGTCATTGATTTTGGTGAAAAGGTCCTCACACAGCTAAGAACATAAACAATCAACAAATTAGTGATTTCAAATTCATTAGCTTTGGAAGAGAAAACATGTTTCAGAATTTGTGTTTATTTGTTCCATGTGTTACCAGAGGTATGATCCCCTGCTGGTCTTTCTCCTGTCGGCCCATCATGGTGTAACTTTTTCCTGCTCCTGTCTGACCGTATGCAAATATGCACACGTTGTAGCCTTCAAAGGCATGAAGCAGCATCTCCTCTCCGATGTCCTTGTACACCTGCATCTGAGACGCATAGTTGATGTCCTCGGGCTGCAGACACAGAGAGAGACAAGCAACAGTTAATTATTATTATTCCTGTTATTATAACTAAAATTACTTCTATCTAAATTTACTGCTTTAAAATGACTTACCGTGGTGTGTGACCAGTAAGAATAGTCAAAGTTAAAGCTCTTGTTTTCTTTTGGTTGTTTTGGGTTCAGAATTGCTGAAAAAAAAAGATTAATCCGAATAAGCAAAATGATTCAAATAACTTACTTTCTTATTTAAACACAATCTGTGAGAACACTCAAACAATCTCTCCCTCACACAGCTTTTTTCTTCCTGAAACTGTTACATAATTGACTAAATAAATTGACATTGAATACATTTAGGTGTTGTCTTGTATTTGTTTCTTGTTTGTGAGCTTTAATAGAATAACACCTCCCCTCTTTATACACAGTTTCTGAGTGAGGCGAACACTCCTGAATGTACGTCCCCCCCCCCCCCCCCCCCC
>SSNP01000021.1:2791694-2811384 GCA_006937955.1 Pachypanchax playfairii
CCCCCCCCCCCCCCCGCCAAAATACAAACATTTAGGTCAAAAACTGGGAAACTATCAAAGTATCAAACGACACACATGCGGGTCAAAGTCCAAAATTCACAGGAGGACACGGCGGGAAATCAGGAACAACAAAACAGCTAAATAAATAAATGTTGGGGCTGATTAAAAACAAATGAATATATCTGAGTTTGAACTCCAATAAAAGCTGTTTTGAGAGCAGAAGCAATTCATATATTATTTGCTTTCGCAGTTTAGACTCTTTTTTTTACAAATGAGGAGAAAATCTCATCTCGCCGCTCGTCTAGGCATCAACTTTCACCTACATTCACACTGACTATAGCAGGTTATTATAAGAGCAGGATTGTGTAGGTGATTTTTTTTTTCTCAAAACAACTTTGAAAATGAAACTATTTTTAACATGTTGTCCACATCATTACAGCTTCCCTGTAACAGCACGTTAAAAACTACCGAGAATTCGAGCCGATAAAAAGCCACTAATGTGTCATTTTAGCGCCGCAGAACGCTGAAGTGCAATCAGATAGAGAAGAACGATGTTGCCGTCATTGAAAAAAATGGAGCTCAAAGTGGAAACATTATGTTTCTGTTCAGCTTGCTGAAGAAATGATTACAGTTTTATCAAATGACTGTGATCGTATGATTATGTCAGAATTGGAATCAGGTTTATTTGGCCAGGTATGTTACACATACAAGGAATTTTGTTCTGATTCGCTTTCCCACTCGTATCTGCAGACAGACTTATAAAGACAGACTCGATAGAAGAGGTTATTTCTTCATTAGGAGAGTTAAACATGATTTTTTTCTACATGGTGACATCTGCAGGAAAAACTGTTTTTGTGTCTTGTGGTTTTGGCGTTCTGAGATCTGTAGCGCCGCCTGGAGGGGAGAGAAGAGGTCAGAAGGTCCCTGCTGAGGCTGCATGACCTTTTCCGGACTCGGGAGGAGTCCAGGTCCTGGATGGAGGGCAGATCAGCACTTGACTTGACTTGATAGTTCTCTGCAGTCTGTTTCTGTCTTATTTGGTTGCAGAACCAAACCAGACTGTGATGGACTGGCAGAGGACGGACTCGATGATGGCTATGTAGACGTTAACCAGCAGATTCTGTGGCAGGTTGAACTTCTTGAGCTGGAAGTACAAACTCTGCTGGACATTCTTAATGACTGTGTCTAAGTTGGATGTCTTTTTCAGGTCCAGGGTGATGGTGGTCCTCAGAAACCTGGATGTGTCCTCCATAGTTACAGCTGTGTTGTGTAAGATAATGGGGGACACTGAAGTCCACTGCTATCTCCACAGTTTTTAGAGTGTTGAGCTCTAGATGGTTCTGACCACTTCCTGTATGTAAGCAGACTCGTCTTAGTGCCTGATGAGGCCAATGACCACTGTGTCGTCTGTAAACTTCAGGATTTTAACAGATGGCTCGCTGGAGGAGCAGGTGTTTGTGAAGAGGGAGAACAGCAGGGGGGTTAGGACACATCCCTGGGGGGCACCAGTGCCGAATGATATTTTCCCCAGCCTCACTTGCTGTGTCCTGTCTGTCAGAAAGTTTGTGATCCCTTGACAAATGGAGGCTAAGACAGAGAGCTGGGACAGTTTGGACTGGAGGACTTCTGGGAGGATGGTGTTAAATGCAGAGCTGGAGTCCACGAACAGCATCCTGGCGTTCGTCCCTGCAGCGTTGAGGTGTTGCAGGATGTAACGCAGCCCCATACTGACCGACTGCATCATTCACTGACCTGTTTGCCCTGAATGCAAACTGAAATGTGATATTCAGTTTAACATTGAATATAGCTGCAATATTGCAGCTGCTTATTTTGTGACTCTAACTTGACTCGATATCTCAACAGAATGTGGCGTCAGCTGATTCTGGTTGAGCGGCCGATGAGGAAAAGGTTTTGGGTTCGTTAGCAGAAGCTCTAAAATAAATAATGCTCAATTACAGCGTTGCATAGATTATTGGGTGTAAATCATGTTTCAAAGATGAGATGGCGTGGAACGTTCTCTAAAGAACATAAGGGAGTCGAGTGGCTCGCTTCAAACCCTAAAACCAGCGAATAAAGCTGTAACACTTGAAAACAGCAAATAGGGTCAACGTGCATGAAAAGAAGTTAAACAGCAGCTCCAATACTTGTGGGTTTTTATCTACTCTCCACAAACTGAAACCACTGTCACTGTAATGCCCAAAATGACTGGAAAGATGCCCCAAAAACGTGCACACGACACAAAACCACAGGATGAGAACACCGGAATATTTACAGTCAAAATGCATCAGTGACGATGTTTGAAACAAGAATCTGAATCTTCTCACTGTAAAAAGGGGACACACACACACACACACACACACACACACACACTCACACACACACACTGGTGTCAGCTGACCCTGAGCGTGGACTGGACCAGAACAACAAGGCCTTTTGCAGCATGTCTGATGAGAGCTGTGCAGTCGCTACATCCTTCACACACTGATGGGCTTCAGGACTGACTGAAGCTTTTGTTTTGTTTCTCCAGCTGCAGAGAGGCTGCAAACCTCACTGCCCACTCTGCAGGCCGAAGCCGCACATGAGACCAATAATGAGGTTAAATGCTGAAATTTGGCTGAATGTAGGTCAAAGGAATGCAATCAAAGAAGCAACAGACTGGTCGTCTGCTTTCAAGGCATCAACAGGATGTTCAAACACTCTTTAACTTTACAGACACTAAATCTAATATTTGTAAAATCAAACAATCTAAATTAAAGTTAAAGACAATCGGCTTTCCTTCTATTAGATTAAATTTGAAAACTACTTACAGGATTTTACTAAAAGTCTGAAATGAGATTTTTTTATTGTTTTTTGTTATGTCTACAATTTCTCAAACTATTTCTGAAGTTTCAGGTCTACGTATTTCACCGTTATGTTCTCTGAGTTATAATCAGCTTGTCTGCAACATGATAGTTCATCTGTACAATGTCTGGATGAGAGGCGATCCTCACTATGACAGATCAAAAGTGAAATTACCAGCAATTATGCTCAAAATTAAAAAAATTGGTTATTTTTCCGCAGAACTCGACATGCCACATCAAGGTTACTGCTTTGTGCAACCAGATTGATCTCCCTTCATCTAAAGCTGTGGCGTGAAAAGTTCATCTGAGGTCATACTCACTGGTGGTGTTTCCAGACATCTGGATGATGCATTTGCTCTCCTTCCCGATCTCCCTGGAGTTGAAGGGTCGAACCCTCACTGCCACCTTTACCGAAGCCCCCGCCATGTCGCAAGTGGGTGTGTGAGCGAGCAGAAATGCTGGTGATCTGTGTAGCTACAGACACCCACCTGACACCTGCACAGGTAAGATGAGGACAGAAGCAACCTATCAACGCAGCACTGAAAACACAAAGCTCAAACTTTCTTATTTTCTTAAAATACGGCCTAGAATTGGATCTAAGAGATTTTATTTGAAACTGAAATCAAAGTCTTTATAATCAGAATGTTTATACGTTGCACACTCTTCATTTTTATACGACTGAAAGATGTAGGGAGAAAAGCAGAGCTCTTATAACCCATGTCTAAACAGCTGGGTCGTTATTTAACAGGAAGGTCTTCAGCATCCCTGTTATTCTGCAATAAAATGGCTGCTTACTTGTCGAGCAGCCTCCTCACCGGGTACAAGGCCTGGAGATGAAGCCCATCTCCTCATGAATCCCACATCTCCTGATGTGCTGTGTAACATTTTCCATGATTATTATTTCATTATAGCCTTCAATGTGGGTTCGATTGTTTTGTTTTGTTTTTCTCAGCCAATAATGAAATAATGACTGATTGATGTATATCAAGACAGCGCGCCGCACGTCCATCATCGATCAATCCATCCGACGAATACTCACACAAGAAGCCGTGATTTATTGACTTGACATGGATCATTTGAGAATTTGCTCGTGCTATTTCATGAAATACTGTCAAGTAAACAGCGTCGCCTCCATCTTGACTCTCCGCCGCGCCGCACCTCAAAAAGGCAGGCCGCGTAAACATGCCCAGATCCCGGACACCTCCATAACTGCGTCAGAAAATAGGAGGTCAGCGCACAATTTCAGAGCAATTTGTGGTTGATTTATAACAGATTTTATTATCCGGTGTGTTTATTTAATTGGGTCACCGTGGTGCCGATGTATGATCAATCGAGTCGGACGTCAAACATCCTGACGCAGCGTCTCTCGCGTGTGAAATAAATAAATAAACAAATAAAAAAGGCCTAAAACTCGCCGGCAAACAACACAAATCAGAGCTAAAGATGGTGATAATAATAGTAATAAACATTTCAGAACAGCAGGGCTTACCTCAGCGACTCGACTCAAAATACAGAGTGAATTTAGATCCGATTCAAAAAAGAAACAAATAGAAAAGGATCCTTGTGTTTCTCCTTCGTGATTCTCCTCAAAAGTCCGTGTTTTCTCTCTGTCTCAGGTTTACCTACAGCATCACTCCTCTCTGCGCATCCTTACATGGAGAATCCGCCGGAGGGACGAGGAGAGGAGGTGCGCCTCAGCCTCAGCAGCAGCAGCAGCGGCGCTGGGTGGGCTGACAGCCGAACACAGCGGTGCGTCAGAGGGAGACGAGTGGGAGACAAGATGAGGTGGGAGAGGAGGGGAGGAGGGCCAAGTCGATAGACAGGAGGATGAGAGCTCCGTGTATCCGGCTGTCTGTTTGGAAGTGGTGAAAATGGCGGCGCAGCTGTGCTCTGGATGCTGGGAGGGGTTGATGACATCAGCATCAGCATCATGAGCATCATCATCATCAGGAGCAGCAGCAGTAAGGGGGGGGTGGGGGCTGATCTGCATAAATTATTACAGTTTAAATTCAACACTGTGGCAAACTGCTGCTGGTTATCATATTAATTCTAATTCTAATTCTAATTCTGTTTATTTAAATCATGTTTTCATTCTTTTACTTATGCTTTTGTTTCATGTAAAGCACTTTGAATTGTCCTGTACATGAATTGTGCTATACAAATAAACTTGCCTTGCCTTGCCTTGCCTAAAATTATTATTTTCTGCTAAAACATTTCCACATTGTTTCCTGTACTATTTTCTATTTTACAATAAGCTAAATAAAAGCAGAAGGTTCACAGAGTGTCTTCAAAGAGGCCAGTTTGAAGTTCGGAATACAATTCAGCTCAACTCCAATGTTATTTATGGGGCACACTTCACTAATAGCAATTATACAAAGAGCTTTACGAAGTTACATCCAATTCATATAAAACAAAACACAATTTAAACAAATTAAGCAGCAAAAAAAGTCAAAATGCACGTTCCTCTGTTCAACAAAGCCAGAGAGCAGAATTTTAAATTGTTGAAAAGGTTCTGATCAGTTGTTCCGTATTGCTCACAATTGATAGAACATTGTCTCCTTTGGTTTTTAGCCTAAATTTTGGAACAGGGACTGGTCTGCAAACCTCAGCAGGAGTATGAGTCAGGAGTCCCGATGGTGTTATATTGTTTAGTGATGACAGGGAGCCAGTGCAGGGAGTCCAGGGTGGGTGTGATGTGGTCATGACATTTCTTTAATGTCAGAAGAAGAGTTCTTCTGAACATCCTCTTGGAGCTGGTGGGGGTGTTGATTAAGACCAGCAGTGGCAATAATCAACACGATGAAGGCACAAATTACTGTTAACTGATCTAAGCTGCAGATCTTAAAATCTGCAGATGATAAAAACTGTTCTTGGCTCCATGGAAGCAAATTACAACAAAATTAGAATTAATCTCTGTCATTTAGGACATGTCAACCCAAAAGGTTCTTTTAAAGTCCCTTGAAAATTTTTCACTTTTCATCCAAAAGGTGAAACTCAAAATAGTTAAGGAAGCCATGTTAAAAAGGAAAATACAACTCTTATCAGAGGGGGTCTCAGATTTCACTTATCTAATACCTAATGACACCTAATTTGTCTCTGATTCCAAGACAGATTCAAAACAATCCAAAAACTGTGAAACATTCAACTACAACACCACAGAAACGAGACGGACGATGTCAGTAAGTCTCTCACACAAACTTATTAGCCCGGAATTCCCAAATCATGATCAGAACGGGGAAAAAAAACTTTTGATTTGTCCAGTTCCCCCTTAAAAAGGTTTCAAATGAAGGATAATTCAATACTTTAGCTACAAGTAGCTATATATTTGCAAGTTGAGCCTAAAACAAAAAAGAGTTTATCAATCACACAAAATCCTGAGTGGGGAAATTTGTAATCAAACTCACGATTATTGACAAATTCTGAGTTGAATGAGATATCTCTGGGGAAATGTAAACACATTTCTGTTAGATACATTTTTATCTCGGGTCCTTCACAGTTTGGAAAAACAGCTGTTTTCTCTATCAGTGAGAACACCAAGTCTTACTTACAGTGTTTAATTATTTACTCGGCTACGCTTGGAAGGGGACTTTTGATCTGAATATGTGTATATTAACTTAAAAGATTTGTGATGTGAATGTTTGGCCTTAATGTGTTGGAGTTTGCAACAATGTTGACACATTTGGGATTTTAGATTATACAAAAAAAAAACATGATATCAAAAGTAAATGGTTATACTGACAGAAAATATTAAAATAACTCATCTGCAGGAAAACTGAGGAGGACTGTTAGTAAAATACCAGGAAATATTTTACATAAAATGTTAGAAAAAAATAAATAAAAAATATGTCTTTTGTCATACATTGTCTGAGATAACACTGTGCCTTAAGTTTTGTTTTTATGTGTTTATATAGTTGGTGGGTGTGTATTACATTTCCCTTCCCCTCATCCTCCTCTCAGAGCAGATTGGCTCTGCTGGAGGAGCCTCCTCTTTACGTCCCCATGGCTGCTGTGACTGAAAGGACAGACAAAATCAACAAGTCACCTCAAACAAACCAACGTCAACTGGTTCCATGCCGCCAAGTGCAGTACTTCATTTATCCACACAGTTCAAGAGTCAGACTGTGGATTTAAACCAGAAATGTGTCACCCAAACCAGTCCTGAATGAGTATGTGGGTCATGAACAGAGAGAACTTAGATTTAAAACATTCAAACACAAACCGTCAGCAACAGATTTAATCTGGCTACACCAAAATATTGACAAGGAAAACTTTTTAATAAAAAACTTGTTAATATATTGACAAGGAAAACTTGTTTCCTTGTTAAAATTTTTAGATTTCACTCATTTTTTAAATTATTTTAACTTCACATGTACATTTTCAATTTGTCTTAGATAACATTTTTTATTTAAATACAATTTTAAATCATTTCAGAGAAATTGAGAGACCTTTGTGACATTAAAAATCTGTGAAGAGCACGGTGTTCTTTTACTACAATAACTCGGTCTGTTATTACGCACCTTGTTGCGTAAAGTGGTATACATCAGCTCTTGTCCACCAGGTCAAAGACCTGTTTGTTTTAAATTTGCACCCAAACTGACTCTCAGGCTCAGTCTCTCCGTCTGTCAGAGGTGACATCCCACCTTGCAGTCTTCTCAGGACACCAGCCGTCATGCAGCGGGCTTTGTTCAGCCGGAGCGCGTTGCTCGCTCAGGCTGCAGCTGCTCTCGACAGTCCGCTAGCTGCGAGGAGTGCGCCAGCGCTGCAGCGTCTGGACCGCTCCATGTCCTCCATCACCATCCCGCCGCCCGCCTGTATGCTCCGACCGCTAGAAGTTCCACCCCGTTATCTGTTCGGACCGGGACCCTCAAATGTTCCTCCGCGTGTCTTAGCAGCAGGATCTAGACCTATAATTGGTCACCTTCATCCAGAAATGTATCAGGTAAAGGTTCTGACTTTACAGTAAGAAAACAAGCTTTATTGAACACTGACATGTGTTTGGGGTTATTTTATGCGGTTTGAACATTTTAGATTATCCTCAAAGCAGAAACTTATTTTTGCGTAAATACGCACAACCACAGTGTACACGTCATGAAGCAAATTAAGTCACAATAACAATCAAAACAAATTAGAAGCTAATTTAATGTTCTACATGTGTGTCACAGATCATGAACGATATCAAAAAAGGGATCCAGTACGCTTTTCAGACAGAAAACAACATGACGATAGCCATGAGTGGCTCCGGACACGCAGCCATGGAGTGCGCTGTGTTCAACACGGTGGAAGCTGGAGAGAGCGTCCTCATTGCCATCAACGGTATCTGGGGGGAGCGCGTGGCTGAAATCGCAGAGAGAATGGGTGAGTGTTTACGCGCTGGTTTTACGCACGTATTCTGGCGCAACAAACCTCTACACTGCGAACCTCGTGTCCAGATTAAACTTGTAATTTTTAACAGATTTTTATTTTATCTGAAGGTGCCAGCGTGCACAGGATGGTAAAAGCACCTGGAGGCTATTTTACTAATACAGAAATTGAACAGGTTGGTACTAAATCTCTATAAAACAGATCTAAACTATTCCAATTATTTGAATCTGAAAACTTTAATGAGAACATGTTTCTTTCAAGGCAATCGGAAAACACAAGCCGGTCTTGTTTTTCCTCGCACACGGAGAATCCTCCGCTGGTCTCTGTCAGCCTGTAGATGGCATCGGAGACATTTGCAGAAAGTAAGCGTCCTACTATACATCCATCAAACCGAATAACAACACGCATCAAATCTCACCGGCTGGTGTTTTATCTCCTGCAGACATAACTGCCTCTTTCTGGTTGACACAGTCGCCTCACTTGGAGCAGCACCCATTTTTATGGACAAACAAAGTAGGACAGAGAGGAAAAATCAGTTTCCACTTAATGTGGTGAATTCTTGTCATTATGTTTCTCATTGTGTTTCCAGACATTGACATCCTGTACAGTGGTTCTCAAAAGGCTCTTAATGCACCACCTGGCACAGCACCCATCTCTTTCAATGACAGAGCATGGTAATAAACTCAAGTGTGTATATGCATTCAGAACTCTTTCAGGATGTAAACAAACCCACGTGATGTTCTTGTTTCTCCGACACAGCCACAAGATGTTTAACAGGAAAACAAAACCAGTATCTTACCTCTTTGACATGACACATTTGTCTAACTATTGGGGTTGTGATGGAAAACCAGCCAGAGCGTGAGTCCACTGAATCTGTTTATTTATTTTGTGTTTGAAATAAAAACTAAAAAAAATTATATTAGACTATTTAAGTCTGTGTTCTGGCTTTTAGATACCACCATACTGGACCTGTGTCTGGATTCTTAACACTCAGAGAGAGTCTAGCTATTCTTGCCGAGAAGGTCAGGTTATATTTTGATTTCATGTTTTAATTATTGCAGCCAAAACAGATCTTTTTTTTTTATAACATTAGTTTTGTAATGAAGTAAATCAGACAAAAAAATCATGTCATGAAATTATTAATGTTATTCATTTTATCAATTCTCTCATTTTAATGCCAGTCGCACTCGAAGGTCACAACCTGTTAAATCCAGATTAATAATTCAAATGAGACCTAAATCATGATAAAAAAACATCATTTTGAAAAGTGTTGCATCCTTTTTTTGCAGCTTGTGAGTTTGTTCTGTTTGAGGATGCTTAAGTCTGTAAACGCTTCTGTTAATCATCTCCTAATGAAGGTAATCTGTCTCCCTCCAGGGGTTGGAGGAGTCCTGGAGGAAACACAAAGAGGTGGCAGCGTATCTGTACAGAGGACTAGAAGATCTGGGCCTGAAGCTCTTTATCCCTGAAAAGGTAAAGAATAATGACATAATCTTGGTGCTGTGAAAATGAGTTAAAACCTCTATATTTTGATGGAAGTAATTATAAAGAGACATCTTAAACTAAATTTGTATTATTACCACATATGTGACACAATACCCATGGTGCACTGACAAGCTGCGGCAGAGTTCATGTTGTTCTGTGACGACACTCGATAACATTAGTCTGAATGTCCTGCAGGATTTAAGACTTCCCTCTGTCACCACCATCGCCGTCCCTGAAGGCTACGACTGGAGGGAGATGCTGACCTACATCATGAAACATCACCACATGGAGATGACAGGAGGACTGGGCCCTTCCATCGGCATGGTCAGTTAATCCTGATAGTTCAGCGCTTGTAAACACTTTAATGTGTTAATTAAATAAATAATATAGAAGAACAGTTCTTTCTTCTATTCAACTCTTATGAAATCTTGATAAATAAATAGCGATTTGTTAAAGGAGTTCTTAAAAATGAACAAAAACAGATGTGTTAATGTTGGTATTTTTATTTAAAGACCCATGCAACTAACTGCAGATACTGATGTACCATGTTGTCCATCTCTGTTTTAATCAGGTGATCAGGATCGGATTGATGGGATACAACTGCGAGAAGACTAATGCTGATATGGCACTGCATGCCCTGGCAGATGCTCTCAAAAACTGCAAAAAGAGCAAAGCTTAAGAGCTCATATCTCTAGATTACTGCCTCAATACTTATTCATTATGGAATAAAATATATAAATATTTTTCAGACATACAAATCAAGAGGATCGGTGCATACAGTCCTGGAATCAGTTGGTGCTTTCACTGTAGGATTTTGAGGCCTTTCTGTCACGTGTAAGAGAACCCCAGATTAAAAATACACATATTGTCACAATGAATTCAATGAATGTCAATAAAGTTGGCCTTATTTTATGAAACAATCACGTGTCAGTGTTTGGAAACCTACAAAAATAAATTTAAATGGTATATTTAATGAATATTCCTGTTTATAGAGGATCTGATTGTGTAAACTACATTTCCCATGATTCCACTCGGTGTTTGACTCATGATCTGTTACGTCAAACTCTGCTGGAGCGTTTCTGGTCTCACTCACAACTTTCACTTTTGAGCTTCTTCGTTTTAGATTAGTCCGCCGCGAATAATCAATGGATGCTGCTGCTAATAACACCGGTAGGTAACTGATTAGATTAAATTACAATCCGATTATTTCGGTAATTAAAACCTGTTTTAATTGACGTGATTTGAACGTACAGGCTGTTTGTTCTGTTGAGTTACGATGATGGGTAATAATTGTGTAGCTTTTTAATTAAATAAAATGCCGTTTATCAATAAAATGGGAACATAAAGTGTCCTTAAGTTTACGTTGAGTTTTTTTTTAATGTTTTAATTTGACAAACATCGACTCATCAATGTGCTGCAGATTTTTTTTGTTTATTTGTTTTCTTGTTTGTCTCTTTGTATTAAAGTAAAATGAATATATTTTAGTTGAGTATATTGGTGTTTAGCTTAATTAAATTTGAAGGTTTTTTTTTTTTTTTTTTTTGCGCTGTGGATATTTACCTGTGTGACCTTTAAATTCTTCTTCTGTGACGTTTTTAATGCAGTTCTCACTCTTTACTGCCATCTTCCGGATTAAAGCTTGAACTCCAAATTCAAATGTTTGACCTTGATTTTTCTCAGTTTGTTGTTGATTTTTTCCCCTTAACTATCATGTTGTTTTTCTGTAATAAAGGTTGCTAATAATTCTAAGTTCAACAGCTTCAGTTTGCTGGTTAAATTCATTTTTAAAGTCAAGAAACTTATTTAAAATTTTGCATTAATGGCATTGCTTAATTATGTCTCTTTTATTATATTAATACCCCTTTAAATTGTGTATTTTAAGTAAAGTTTACAGTAATTTGTCTCGTAATTTTTCATTCTTTACTGATTATTTTAACCCTTATCTTCTGATTTATCAATGTGATGCTTTTTGCAGCTTCTCCATTGTAAACATGATCATCTGTGATTCCTAAGATTCTTAAGACTTGTGAATGTTTCAAGTTTAATTTTGACAGATGTCACAGAAATGGTTTAAAAATCTGGTCTGATTATTGAACTTAAACAGCTGTGTTGGGAGATTGTTCAGTAACCGTCATTCCACCTGACTTGTTATGGATTTGTAATAATGCTGAAGACTGTGTGTGTTTGTTTTTAGCCTCGGTGCAGCTGAATCCAGTCCTCCTCCCTCTGAACTGGCTGCTGGGTTCCTGGGAGAGTGATGGAGCTGGTGAAGGCAGCTTCCCCTCCATAAAACCTTTCCTTTACACAGAGAAACTGCACTTCAGCCACGTGGGGCAACCAGTCATCAACTTCATGTAGGTTAATGCTGCAGAAATTAACACAGCATTTAATTAACGATCATTTAGAATTTAAAAAAAAATCTTTAAATCTTATTTTGTAACATTTTTCCAATTTTTTGTTTTCTACAGGTTCAATGCGTTTCATGCAGAGACCAACAAACCGATGCACAGAGAATGTGGCTTCATCCGAATCCAGCCAGAGACCAACAAAGTGGCATTTATCATCGCACAGAACACTGGTAGACGTCAAACCACTAATCACAGCATTGTTTCTGTTACCATGGGAGCGAGTTTAAAGCTCTGAATCATCAACAAAATTCCTCCAGACCAAAACTCTGAATCTGCGTTATACTTTTGCATCGAGCACAAGTCTGAAACATAAAGAATAATTCAGTTCACAGCTTTGGTCTTTCTTTTTTCGTTTTGTTGTTGCTGTGACATCTTGTTTCTTTTGTAAAATGCAGCTTAAGTTGCAGAACCCGCTTCCAAATTAAAAGACAAAGAATAAGAATTTGTTTGTGCAGGTCTGGTGGAGATCGAAGAAGGGGAGCTCACAGGAACTCATCTGCAACTGCAGACACAAAACTTGGCCAGAATCTCTTTTGCCAAAGAGCCTCATGTACAGCAGGTAACACTCGTCCTCTGATTCATCGAGCATGAATCAGCTGCGTCCAGGCAGTCAGATGTGATATTACTCTCCACATATAGATCTTGTTTAGATCAATAGATGCTTCTGCTTTGTGTCGATAACCTCACCTGCTCCTCACAACGCTCTTTCAGATTTGTCGAGTGTTTCAGCTCCTGCCAGATGGGAAGTTGGAACAGACAGTTGCCATGGCAACAGACAACCAGCCTCTGTCTCAGCACTTGCACATCATCTACCGTCGTTCGTCTTGACCCTATAAGCTTTTGGGACTTCTCTCCGGGTCTTCTCACCTTACACACGGAGTCAGCAGGAAGTCGGGATTCAGAGGGGTGTGTTGTTACATCAGGTGCTACCGGCCTTTTATTTATCAAGATGTATGTGATTCATAAGTGCTCATGGTAAAAAGGACATTCATTTCTTACTGTGTGTCTGACTCTTATTTTGTTGGTGTGGATGAAAACAAACAGATATTTCCTGTTAGTGATTTCTGACGCTTATCCAGCTTCCTCCCGAAAACCAAAAACATGCATGAGGTTAACTGGCAATTCTAAATTGGTGAGAGTGGTTTTCTGTCTCTATGTGGCCCTGTGATGGACTGGCGACCTGTCCAGGTGTAACTCCGCCCAGTGACAGCTGGAGATTAACACCAGCTCCATGCGATCCTGAACAGGAATCAGCAGGTAAAGAAAATGGCAGATGCATCAGAAGTGGCTGATTTCTGATGCGTTAGTAGAAAAACTTTTCTTTCTTCTGTTGGAAAAGTTTGTCTCTAATATTCTTCATTATTAATGCACCAGTCTGGTGCAGTGGCGAGTTGGTCACGGTAGAAAACTTAGTACCTGTTTATGTTTATGAAATTTAAATAAAGACATATAAATATACAGAAAGGGAGTCTGTGATTTATTTACTGGTGATTGGATTAGGATTGAGTTCCAATATAATCTGTTAGGTTGTCTAAGCTTTAACTAGGCACCGTATTTCTTTATTTCTGTTTATTCTTTCTAAAGCATTGAATTAAACTTCGTGAATAGGAAATTATTTTTACAGGCATAAATTGGTGTTTAAATATTTTATATAATTCAAAACACAATATATAGTTTGCGATCAGCTTGCAGGTTGTTCCTCACTGAAGAAGCTGAATTCAGATTTCATCTCCTGCAACCTGCACGTCAACACCCAGCGCATGTTGTGTTGAGTTACTGAACATTCACACTCCACACCGCTGACTGACTGATATCTGTGTGTCATATGTAGTTAATTTTAAATGTTTAGGTTTATTTGTAGTCATTTAATTAAAAATAATAATTTACTGCCTTAAAACAGTGTTTCTGCTTTCTGTCATTGTCCCGTGAGCTGATTTCTACATTTAAACTAAATAGTTTATAATAAATATTCCAATCAAATTCAAGCTTCTTTATGACAGCCTGTGTCTCTTAAACTAGGTCTGGATAATGTAAACATCACATTGGACAGGATTCAACATGTTCAGTGGTCAAAGCAGCCCAAATTTAGACTTTTATGTTGAAAGGATTGAAATAAATCTAAACCAGGCCTTCATATATAAATCTTGTCTTCTGTACAAACAGTTGTTGCAGGAAGATCTGTACTGGAATACAGGTCAAAAGAATCTTAAATGAACAAGATGTAACCAATTAAAATAAATTGCATATTGTCTCCTGATGATATCTGATGAGTTTTATCTTATAAAAATAACAGCTATGATGCAGAAAAAGAGAGATCATAGACATCTGATTCCATTTGACATGAGAAAAAAAATCCCTCTAAATCACATAAAGTCCCTTTACTCCATTTCATTGACTAAGTTTGAAGTATATTTGGAAATGAAACGATTTTAAAAGCTGCCAAACAAACAAACTGGGGAAATAAAATGTGTCGTGTCCATCAGGGAGCATTTGGTTCGTTTTATTTTGTTAAAAAAAATAAAGCTGAAGCTCAATCACAACATCCCGAAGCGCTTACATGGTGGCTGTGGTTTGAATTGTTGGTCATGAACAAAGCATTAAAAAATAAATAAATAAATTATAAATAGTTTACAGATAAAAACAAAATGGAAAAAAATCAGTAATCGCCAAAATATTTTGGTTGTTTCAGATCTCTGAAAGTTCTTTGGCGAAAAAAAGTGCATGACGAAGAAAAAAATAAAAATCTCAAAGTGCAAATTGTTCTCAAGGTTATTTAAGACTATTAATGGGAAAAAAATAAATAAAACAGGGTGTTGCTTTGGTGAAATGCGATAGCTTAAACTCATCAAGTGTAAACAGTAAATAGCACAGAAAACGTATCAAGTGTAAACACACAGCAGATTAAATTCTATTGGATTTGTTCAGGTTTAAAAAGAAATATCATCCCAGTCAGCTGAGCTTCAGTTTCACCCTCACGCTTCGTCACTTCCTTTGGAGGATAAATCTACATCCGCAGCACCAAAACATCCTGCTGGAAAAGCCTGGCTCACGTTTAACAGTGAAAAAAAGTGGAAACGAGGTTTCACTGATGTAGAAGAGAACGACTGCTCTCTGGTTGAAGAGTAATCCCTCGCGCTGAAACAAGAACATCCAGCTGTAGATGAAACATTCGTCGATGATCATCCAACAACAGGTTCAGTCCTCAAACGTCTCCAATCCAGCTTTTATTGACAAGTCTGAGATTTCAGTTTTTGTTCTGTCGGGGCTGTTCACTGCTCCTTCATGATGCAGACGTACAGCGTGGTGAGGAAATACTTCAGGGACTCGATGGCGAAGGACAACCAGTGGCGCTCAGGGGCAAAATCCATCCTCACCACACACTTATTGATCTCTACCTGAAACCAAGGAAACATGCAGATTTAATACAAAATAATACAGGATTTGTTCCCTTTTCATTTACAAAATTGGATCAACTAAATAAGCTTTTTGATCCAAACACTGAAGGTCGCACATTCAACACACAGGGAGCCACAGAGATGAGTGGAGCTCAGTTTTCAGACTCAGGATGGAGTATCATCAGATTTTATGCAACTTTGGGGGATTATCGATCAAATTTAATCCTGAATGATCCACAATATGAAATAATCTGTTGTGCGTTTACAGAAAAAGTGCAAAGCTTGTGTTGTGCTGCTTGTTTTCTCCAAGGAGCGTCATTCCAGAATTTAAAAAATGCCTCATATTCTTTTATTTACAGATAACTGCACAGCACAGCAGCCGAGACTCACCCATCCTCCCCGTCTCTTCAGCCAGGGAACAAGAAATTTGCAGACGAATTGTCCTAAACTGTCCACCAAGATGTGCACGGTGGTGGGATAGCCTTGTCTCACACAGTCCACCGCCAGAGCTCCAGCTACTGCATACATGGACACCACTTTACCCCATGTTATACCTACAGCAAAACAATAAGATACAGTATGTTAGATTTAACTAAAAATAGAAGCAAAAAATTTTTATTGATAGTGAGTCTAACTCTGTTTAGGTCAGAGTTAGACTTTAGCAGCTTTGTATTGCCGCCCCGTTGTAGTTTTTATGACATAAATTAAGCAAACACAGTATTCAGAGAATCTACTACTACTTCTTCCCCTGACTGGAATCAATAAGCTTCAATTTAAAGCATCTGCCTCCCTCTGTGGGTGACACCTAGTCTGAGGGGTTTTTACCTGACGTGGAACACAGTCAGTGGACTTTGCACTTAAATAAACATTAAACAGCAGATTTGAGTCAGCGAGGCAGAGGATTTATGTCAATACGACCGATATACAACCAGCAGTAGGAGGAAGAGATTCTTCTTCATCTGATCTGATCATTAGGAGCGTCCAGGATTTTCCATGTAGCGTTTCCAGAGAATTGGGGACTTTCATAGCAACATTACCGGGGCTTAATGGCATTGACCTCTTTTAGCCCAGCTTGCTTTGTCATGAATGTTCCTCAGAGCTGAGCCGCAGAGTCTGACAGTGGATAAAAGGGGATCAGAGCTGCGGGGGAGCTTAAATGAGATAACAGTCGATGGAAGTTGTCCGAGAACGTCACGTCTCCCTCCCTGCCGAGGAACAAGGCCCAGAATAGATGTGAGATTGTCAGGGATAAAGAGACGAGGGTGGAAAGAGAATGAACAGGAGTGGGAGTCAGGACAAGATAGATGGAGAAGAGACAAGTTATGCTACAAGAGGACTGTGCCGATGCTGCTACATCCCAAAATCACTGTGAATAGCATTAAAACAGGAAAGGTTAGCTTTTTGCTTTTTTTTAACCAAAGTTTCATCCCATTCCACCAAAAGTTCAGAACTTTGTTTTTCCACAGGAGGAATCCCACGCCGGTCCCACAAATTATAGCCCCATGACGTCAAAACAAGGCATTTGGCCTGAACACACGCCTGAAAATTATATTAAGAAAGTCTGTTTTTAAGCATTTCCAGGCAACGTGCCAAATTTTCATCTCACTGCAGCCAGACTCCTCTCATGCATCCCAACAGAACATGAAGTCACTTTTTACTTATATGGACACTCTGGATGTCTGGGCTACAAAGAACATCTGCTGTCATGAAAACCAAAAATAATTCTGACAAGCACACGAACATGATGAACAAGTCAGTAAAAGACAAGGAACAGATAACTATTTCATGATTTCATGAGTAGCCAAATAACGTCCCTTGTTGGAGACATTGTGTCTGGTCACCACAAAAAGATGTTTGAAATGTGTCTGAGAATAAAGAACCAATCAAACTCATGGAAGTATCAACAAAAGCAACAGGCTTCAGATTATCATCTACAATAGGTTGCAAAAATATAGAAACATTCATATTTTCATACTTGAAGTCCTTTTTGCATTTTCAAGTTTTAGAAAACGTCTCTTCTGCATCAATGATTGTGTAATAATTTATTATAATGTACAAATTAAGAGACCTGTTAAGGGCTGCATGAGATCAGATGAGCTGCAGTTAAATTAACTTTTGAACAGTTTGAAACAGTATTGGATGGATTTTTTTTAAAGAGTTTGAAAAGAAATCAAAAAATATTTATCGTTTGAAATAAAATGTGTCAAAACGTCTGGTTAAAAAAAGGGTCTACGAATGAGCATTCATGCATGAAGCGTCTGAGATGCTGAAATTATGATTTTCTTTTGAAGTCTCCTTTCACCCACATACGATCACACCCACTCAGACCTGGTGAAAACTGCAGAGTCACACTCGTTCCATCAAACCATCTGTGATCACAAGTGCAAGTCACTTCCTGTGCATCCTCGTCATCATCAACACCCCCGGGTTCAAAGTGGCCTCGTACCTGCTGAGAAGATCTCCGTTGCCACGCTGAGGAAAGCATCCGAGACTGCGTTCTCCATGGCAACAGAAATGTTGAGCTGCCGCGCCACGTTTCTGTACAGATTGGGCTGTATACACTCCAACTCGTCGCCTAGGAACAGGGAAGCAGCAGAGAGAGGAAGAGGGGAGAGTGTGTTAGAGATTAATCTGAGACAAAACACACAGATGAACAAAACAAACATAAATCTGTGAGATGGAAAAGTGTTGCAGTAAAGAGAGACAATCGAGCTGACGTTGTTCGTTCCTTTAATCATCCGTTTCTCTGAAACAGAGCCAGTGTGGTGACTTCTGTTCAGTTAGATCATCCTAATACGCTGAATTCTCTTATTTCTCAGCATAATTAAATAAAACCACCCTGCTTTTCAGGAGCAGCTGATGAATTTAAAAAGATGCGCCTGTGTCGGATTGGAGAATCATTCCTTTCCAGTGACCTGATATGGATTAAAATGTACGCCTGAGTTTAATCTGATACAGAAAACCAAAACTAGATTCAAACAAAACTTTTGATCTCCAGATTTCATTACATCTGACGCCTTACGGAATAAAAAAAACCACTAAGACAGTTTAGAAGATATCCAACACTCCTTCTTACCAAGACAGAGAAGCACCAGAGAAACCTCAGCGAGTGTCGTATTAGTGTTGGGAGAGAAGTTAAGCTCCGTTCGGGACCATCCCAGTCCATTCTGGTTGAGCCTGAACAGGATGTAGTCTCTGCACAGAGCTTTGGACTGAGACACCAGCTCCTTCTCGCTCAGCGATCGGTCAAAAACATCCAGGACCTCTGTGGCGAACGCAGACGTTTTTCGGAGCACATCCATGTCCTTCCTCCTGCAGAAGGTGCGTGTCAAGGAGAACTTGACCTTTCCAGGATCAGCTGGATAATCGAACCTGTCTTTGTTTTCTTTTCTTCCAGAGGGGCTAAGTTTAATGATGATGAGGATAAAATGGGTCCTGTGAAGAACGTAAACATGAAGAGTTAGAGTTTACAGATACATGTTGGTCAGACAGACAACAATAACACATGAAATTAAAATATTATCTTCTGATAAAGACATTCAGACTCTAAACCAGCTCAGAAACACACATCAGAAAATGATGGAGGCGTTATTGTTGAGTCACACAGTGGGATAGTCAAGATCCTGCTGCACTTCTTGGATTATGCAACAACAGCTACTGAAAGCAGATTATAAACTGTTGATGGAGCGGTAGCATGTTTTAACTTAGTGTGACGTTACAGCATCAATAATTTGTTTTTAAAATCACTCCAAGAAAAATCACACTCACCATTGAATCCACTGCCAGATGTCCCGATAGTATGAAACATCAAACACCCCCCCAACTCATGAAGCAAACATTTCCCCAACGCTCTCTGATGCGTTTCCTGCTTTAAAGAAGGAAAAATCTGTAGCTGAACTTCCTCTCAGATAATTAAACAAACACCGTGAGACGCATGGTGTCTGATCAGTCCACTCCTTCTGACTGTTCGAGCGCCTCCTTTCAGGACGCCTACCTGTTGTTCACCTTTTTCATTGGCTCTCACTGGGTGCGCTTGTTTAATAACCTGGAGAAATCCGGAGAAGAAGTTTGATGCACCCGCCTTGTTTTCTCAGAACGTCCAATTTTTCAGTCCTGCTGCCAGAGAGAAATAAATCGACTGGAATCCAATTCCATTCACAGATCTGCGCGGATTAACAAAAAAAAAAAAAAAAAAAAAAAA
>SSNP01000021.1:2811394-2823757 GCA_006937955.1 Pachypanchax playfairii
AAAAAAAAAAAAAAAAAAAAAAAAAAACCCGGTGCGCAGAAAGGATTTGGGTTTCTCGTGACGCTTCCTGCGCTGAGAAGTCACTGAGAACCGGTTTTAAACACGCTGCAAGTCACCTGCGCTTTAAACACGGACTTTTCCACTCACGGTTCAAAGGTTGAATGAGGTCGGAGAAGAAAATAAAGATTTATTACTTTTACTGCTTAGACATTAAACATTATAGCTTCAAACTTAAACCAAATTGATGTTCCACAATCTCATTAAAATTAGTTTTTTCTGCTGTGACTTTTTCTTTATTCTAATAAATGTATGCATTTGGTTGGCTGACTTGCTTTTGGAAAAAAAGACATGTTCTATGAAATGTCATTTTGAAATATAATGTTTTTGTTTGTTTGTTGTTTTTTACCCCCCCAGTAAATAAATATGCTTGTAATTTTCTGAAGAAAACCTGTTATTGCTCTAGTTTTTCTTCCTAATGACCACTGGGTGTCGCTGTCTCCCCTTTAACCTCATCCAAAAGAAAGTACTGGAATAAAATAAAATAAAATAAAATAAAATAAAATAAAATAAAATAAAATAAAATAAAATAAAATAAAATAAAATAAAATAAAATAAAATAAAATAAAATAGTTACAATATCATTGTCAAACATTAAGTATCATGCTGTATGATTCTTTATTGAAAAGTTATTGCTTTATATTTTGATCACATGAACCAGACCTTCTTCTTTAAAGTGTTTTTTAGAAATATTTCTTTGGGCTCTTTTCTAATCCTTTAGAGTATTCTAATCATTCGCTTTCTAATGGTCTTCTTTGAACATACGCTGCTGTTCACAGTCTGTGACCCTAATGATTTTACTTAAAAACATAATCATCTTAAATTTGTTACTCCAGGGCAGAACCAGCCTTGATTTTACCCAGAAAAGAAAAGAAATGTGTTGTTAAGTAGTTTCTTTAGGCTCATTGTCTCTAGCAGTAATTTATCCCTCATCCTCTCCACAATAAAACATAATTTAACAAGCAAAAGTCAATATTTTTGTGATTTCCATACAGCTGGAAAGTATTTGCTTTGCACTGTGAATTTAAAGAAACTGGAGAAATGAAGGTCAAAAGAAAAAAATGGTGGGACTGCAAAGTGAATTAAGTTGATAGATGACCATAAAAGGTGGGGAAGAGGTCCAGATTCATTATCCTTGTATTATTAGAGCCATTAGCTCTTTGTAAATCCCCTGATTGGGGCTAAAACACTAATTAATACATCAAACTTTTTAATAATTCCATAGAAACAACTTCAAAACAACAAAATTAAATTATGATTGAGATAAATTCCCCTAAATATTATTCTATGTCAGGACAATTCTTTATTTTTCAGAAATATGAATCATATTAGGTGGTGAAACACATTTCTTTAAAATGAATCTAAATGTGATGTAAAACTCAACTGACCTATGTTGCTTTGTAACACTCACTGATGTCCAGAGGCTACAGCTTTTCTGCAGCATCCCTAAATGCAAGAAGAGAGGATTCAGACTCACCACAGCCGTGTTACTCTGAAACAGTCTGCAGTTATTTTCCATCCGGGGAAGCCACCTCTGCAGTAATTAGCATGTCACCAGGGCGGTTTCAGACTGATTCTTGTCAAAGGAAAGCATTGGACGATAAAGAAAGCCTCGCCCATTTTGGCTCCCATGTGTTACTGTTTACATGCAAAAGTTATATGAGAGGAATAACTTTTTCAGATAAAGCTCTTATGGAAAGTTTCCAGGTTTGTTCAAGTCTTCCACAAAGTCAGAGTCTGTTCTGAAAAAGTTACAAGTATGTTGTCTCGACCTCTTGTTTGCTGTTGATTTCTTCACTGTGCAAAAGGTTGTGATTTAGTTTGCGTTCTTATAAAAATAAGGGTCACATTTACAACTTTATTCAAACCTTCTACCTGATCTCAATTCTTTGTTTACAATTATCATAAAGGCTTAAAGGTTCGTTTGGCAATTTATCTCAGTACTCTTGACAGAAATGATCACACTCAGGTTTTCTGAGGACACTTCGCTGTTTACTTGGTGACACTGTAAAATGTTCAGTATTTCAGAACATTTATAATTCAGTTTATATATATATATATATATATGTGTGTGTGTGTGTGTGTGTGTGTGTGTGTGTTTTGCCTGTTTAAACATTGGCAGCTTAAAAATTACACATACTGTGTAAGAGGTCATATTTTATAGTTAATATGTATAAGTTTGTGTGTGTGTTTGTTTGTGTGGGGTGGGGGGATGGAGGGATGGGGGTCACATGATTGACTCTGGCCTTCTTGCTTCTACTAAAATTAGTGTAAATGGTTTCTGGACAGATGCAGTGAACGAGGTGCTTCGGATGGATCAGATCCACAATGGAGTTTCAGATTAAACTATTGAATAAAATATCCCGAATTCAATGATATGGTGTTTATTTAACACAAAATCTGGTTCCTGCAGCATCCAGATAATCATATCATCACTTCTCTTACCAGAACAAAATGTTGCTGAGAACTCATGTTTCCTTTTTAATCAAGAAACTGATATTCAGGGAAAACAAACCTTATCTTTAGGATGTTGAGTTAACCAACGTTCGTCATTTGGAGATTTGTGAATGAACTAGTTAATCTGTTGCAGTTACTATAAGAAAGAGGTCATTAAATTATAACAAATAGGGAAAAGAGCAGTTCACCTTCTCACTTGTGTTACCTCTTTGTTACTTTTATTTTACGACGGTGAACAAACATGCATACCAGTTTGTTGCCTAATAACTGCACACACATAAAGCTCTTAGCGAAACAAATAAACATTCACAAAGCAGCTTCAGAGAACTTTTCAATTGGCTATTAATGAGAAACAAAATGTCCAAACAAACGGAATCAGCTGGTTGATTCTGCGTGTGGTAGAGACAGGTGCGGCGCTGGACTTGGCACAGCGAGCGAGTCACGGATCACTGCGAGCACAGAGCACAGCCGCAGGTGTCAGCGGGTGTGAATCCTTATGTAAATGGAATATTCCACTTAAAAACTGAAAACATCCCAAAAATCTGTTGTTGTTTTGACATTGTTGAGTTTGGGTCAGATTGATGATGGTAAAAAAAAAAAACATTCAAGAGAAATGTTAAACATATGAAAATGTAAGATAAAAAAAAAAAAGATTTTTCTTAAACTAAAAAAATAATAAACATGTTTTCTTAGAATAAAATTAAATTGAAAATAAGAATGTAACATTTTAATGAATTTTTGTGTATTTTAATCCTGATATAGCAAGAACAGAACTTTATTTAGCTGTTTATCTAAACACAACGAGCTGCGTAACATTACATCTTATTATGCAACAGAAAGCACCAAAAACAGAGCAGCACATTCCACAGACCTCAGAGTCACAGATATGGTTATTTATGCACAGTGTTGGACATGTGACCATCATGTTAAGTAACATGTGTTTCATAAAGTCACACATGTTTGCGTTCATGTTCAGCGGTTCCTTACATTCATTTATTCTGATCAGCTCAGTCTTTTTCACTCAATACTGCTTCCTGTTAATTTTTCACAACTAACAAATTGGGAGCAACCAGCATGTCCCGAGGATTCTAACCAATCTCTGTGCAGGACTGTCTGGCTGAATGTCCCTCTGTTTTGTGCTAGTTTCTACAAGATAAAATCAGCAATAAGACAAAACCTTTAAATTAACATTAACCAATCACAAGACCTGCAAGAACACATGGTGTTTTGTGTTGCCTCGTGTAGGTAAAAATGTGGTTAGAGGCAAAAACAATAACATTCATGCACAATTTATCTCCTAAAGCTTCATCAGTAAAATCCCTGTTCTTAGAAACAGCAAACATTTCTCAATAATTATTGTAGTCATGTTGTTTTTTTTTTAACCTTGGTTCAACAGTGCCAACATTTTGTCCAAGTGGTTGTTGAACATGCATGTCCAAATAAGCTTGCATCAGCACGTGTGTTGTTTTCTGCAGTCTTGGCGATGAGTGATGAGGACTCACGTGAACGCAGCAGGTCTTAATACAAAGATGCATTACAAGTTTTTGCATAATCCTGAGTGAAATCCGTCTTTTCAGACCTCAGAGAGTGAAACTAAAGTCTGAAACAGCACCTCTGTAAAACAGCTGGGCCCCAAGAAGCCACTTGCTGGGGCGTTTAATGAGATTTTATCAAAGAGATTTTTCACAAATGGTTGTTTAAAACTATAATAAAGACAAAAAGTTGGTTTTGGTTTCAGTTTTTTAATCGAGATAGTTTACAATTTCGAATAAAAATGGATTCATCTTACACAATAAATCCTTTGTTTCACGTGTGCAGTGAGTTGCCAAGGAAACACGTGCTGAACAATGTGTAAACAGACAGCCAGCATTCCTCTAATTCTCCATCCCTCCATCTTTCCATCCCTCCCTCCCACCGTCTCTCTCATGCACAGATGCCGCTCATTCCAGTCTCGGTCCGGCGCAGGAAACTTCAAGCTGCATCCAGATCTCACGCCCTTTTCGCTCGCTTGTGGAACAGGTAGAACCAGAGGCACCTGTAAGCCGGTTTGATGGCAACCCCACCTCTGAGCTGCAGCTCAGGAAGGGATGGGCAGTGCCAAAAATCACACTGGTTGTTGAATGTGTCACATCTGATTTGACCTTTAGCCTAAATCATTTGGGAGTGACACATTTATTGGGAACATCACCAATTTAACTGAAACCACATATCACACCACGCTTAGAATCAGCTGGCAGAGACAGTTCGTCCACACCAGATATCTTGTTTACTGATATTATGATATTCATCACTTGTTTCTTAAGCCAACTCTCTGACCCCATCCCCTTTATCACCATTCAAGAGGCAGTCCAATCACAGGCCGGCTCAGTTAGGACAGGAGGGTGGAGCATGTCACTGAAACAGGGTGTGGCCCTGAAACTTGAAAGGTCTGTAGTAGAGCCATGAGCTTTAAATTGAGATGAATGAGCTCGGTTTCCTAGTTGTCACAGCGGATCTATCACTTTCACTCACTTCTTTCTGTTTTAGACTCTCACAGACTTTAAAGTCTCATCTGTAGCACTCAGCTTCTGTTGGTGGTTTTTTTCCTTTTTATTTCAGAGACTCTTCACCTTCGAGGGAGACTGGAGGCTACCCACTCACAGCCTAGCTTTGTATGTTTTCAGTTTTTTTTATCTCACCTGATCCCCCTCACACCTGATCTGCTGGATCCTCTGGACTGAGTTCTGGCTGCTCTGGCTGCGTGGCTACTTTCCCACAGGAGGAAAGAAGATTTGTTATTTAGAGGGTGAGTTACAAAAAAAACACACACACACAGGAGCTTAACTTGGCTGTGATTTGAAGCTGTTTTGAATTAGGTTTTAATTATCTCTTCAGTTTTAGTGTTAAGTTAGCTCACGTCAATTCGGTGGCAGTGCCGGCGCCACATGGAGCAAATCCTTTGCCTCACCTGTTTGACTTGCTCTGTCAGATCGGGTGTGAGAAGTTTTAATGTTTAAATTGACAGATAGATTTAGTGTGATGTGTTTCACAATCCCTCATGAATCTTTTGGATAGTTTTTCATTTTGAAGTATTCATTTTAAAAAGGCAGCTTGTTAGATAATAGGTGCTCTTTGTGTACATGTTGCACGTGTGTTTGTTTGAACCTCAGCAGCTCGGGCTGCTCTGTGTGTGTGTGTTTGATGAGTCTGTGCAGCTGTCTCCTGTTTGTTCAGTCAATGTAAAAGCAGGTGTACAGGTTGTTTCTCCTGCTCTTAAAAAAATCCATCTTTGTTCCTCATTAACTGTATTTTTAATATATTTTTCAGGGTTTTAGCTGAACTGAAGTCAAGCTGTCACCATGCTGCGAGACGCCATTACAAGCATTTCAAAGTTCCATGGTTACCTCATATCGAGGATTGGTGAGCATCTTTTTTCTTTTTAAACATTAACTTTTTAGTGGATTGTTCTTGCTTGTCATGCTCTCCCTTTAAAAGCTATTGCGTAACTTTCGATGACATATTGTGAAAGTCATGAGGGCGTGTTTGTGTGTGTGTGTGCACATTTCCCAGATGTCAGAGTGAAGGACTACCCTCTGATGCAGAGCCCCGTGCAGATGACCAGCATCCTGATGGCCTACGTCTTCTTCTCAGTGTACGTCGGACCTCGCATGATGGCGAACCGCAAACCATTTGGCCTCAACCGAGCCATGATCATCTACAACTTGTCCATGGTTCTACTAAACGCCTATATCGTGTATGAGGTATGAGCAAATGACTGACTCATCGTTAAGGTATTGTACAGATGATGATGACGACGACTGATGATGCTTGTTTTTTGTTCTTTTTGGCGTGTAGTTCATGATGTCTGGATGGGCCACCACCTTCTCATGGAAATGTGACCTCATCGATGTCACCAGCAGCCCACAGGCTCTCAGGGTAAGATGGTGAATCCCAGCACAAGTTGTAACCATTAAATAAAAATGATCAGCTCACCTGGAAAACAGATTGAGCGGATCTATAGCTGTGTGATGGATTTCCCATGTCACAAAGGATCATAACCTGATCTCTGATTGTTGAGCTCCTTCTGCGATTGTTTTTCTCTAAACGTCCTCATCTGACACCTGAAAGACTGATGATGGTCTGATAGTCTCCCAATCATGAAAATAAAACAGTTTTGTTGTATAAATGATATTAAATCTGGTTCCATTCAGTCACTTTGACTCTTGATGATTTGTTTTTTTTCCCCACAACAGCTTTTATTTGAGATTATATAGACTCGTGGTCAAACTGATACCCTGATCATGGCTGTCGTCATCATAGAAGATGTTTCCTTTTATAATCTCACTTGTTATTTCTCTCTTTCCTGCAGATGATTCGAGTGGCCTGGTTGTTCTACTTCTCCAAGTTCATTGAACTCCTTGACACAGTAAGAACTCTTAGCATGTTTTACTTTTCATCCAGGGTTTTTTTGGGTTTTTTGCAGCGTGTTAACTGTTAAACATTCTTTTTAATTCAGGTTTTCTTTGTACTGAGAAAGAAGCAAAGTCAGATCACATTTCTCCACGTCTTCCATCACTCCTTCATGCCCTGGTCCTGGTGGTGGGGCGTCTCCCTGACACCAGGTGAGCGTTCCCATCACACACTTAAGAAATCCCATCTAACTGGTTTTATTTGTGTCAGGTCACTTCCAAAGATGTTGAAATATTAATATAATACTGGTACAAGCATGAATAAATATAATAAAGTTGAATTATTTCCCCTCAAGCTGGAGGAATGGGGTCGTTCCATGCTATGGTGAACGCAGCGGTCCATGTCATCATGTACACCTATTACGGACTCTCTGCTGCTGGTCCTCGCTTCCAGAAGTATCTGTGGTGGAAGAAGCACATGACGGCCATCCAGCTGGTAGGACTTTTATTATAGACCATGATGTATCTGATTTGACCTCCTTTGGTTTTGAAACTACTATATGCGATCTCTTTTGTTTTCACAGACGCAGTTTGTTCTGATCTCCGTTCACATCAGCCAGTACTACTTCATGGAAAAATGTGACTATCAGGTTCCCTTGTGGATCCACCTGATCTGGATGTACGGCATCTTCTTCTTCCTTCTCTTCTCCAACTTTTGGATGCAGGCCTACATTAAGGGCAATCGGCTTCCCGTCGTAGACTGCAAGTCAAAGCAGAATGGATCTACCAGCGACCACGTCGCTATGATGGCCAACGGTAAACACCATGAAAATGGGTACGGCCACCCCTACGCAAACGGCAAAATCGTCATGGGCAAAGTGAAGGAAATCTAAGTTTGTGACTCCAGAAACAAGCAAGAGGCATAGACAATTAGTTTTTTTAACACCTTGAATATGCCACTTATTTATAACTAGAAGCATATTTGAGTGATTAAGTTCAGTATGCTACCTCTGATTTGGATTTGTAAATAGGTCTACTGTTCTCCTAAACATTCACTTTACAGGGATATGATTGGCATAGTGTTTTTGCCAGTGATCTCTGCTTGCAACACTCTGAAAAATGTTGCAAAAACTATTAACTGTGATGAACACTGAATGATAATTGGTGCTCATTTCGTCACTGATAGTATTCTGTAAATCAGGCTTGACCTGCAGCACTGTCTGGCTAATGTGGCCTATTGTTGCTTGGGATTATGGCAATGTTTCCACTGAATACAAAAACCTGTAAATATTTACCATTGTGTGTTTGCAAAATGGAGAGAAAAGGTTGTTATTGTAAATGTCAAACATTTAGTTTTTTTTTCCCTTTGTTTTTATTTATCTTTTGAAATAAAACAAAATTTAGATGAAGTTCTGTGTCATTTAGAAAGCAGATATGATGACCAGTTTGTGAGCAACATGCTACACCCTCTTATGAAGAAATAAGCAAGTGTCATACTGTATATTACAGTATTAATGCATTTTTGTCCTTTTTGTAGTGAAACATTAATTTAAAAGATCCACTCTAACATTTTGAGATGTTTTGATCTCTTCACACACTGTGCAAGAAGTCAATAAAGTTTATGGAAAAATTCAAGTGGCTGTCAGTATAAAAGCCAGTTCATTTGTTTTCCTAGTTTGGTTTGTTGTTATAAGTTAAATTTTAGGGCTCTAACTTTGACTCTATTTCATCAAAGTGAAATCCATCTAAGAATATGAAGGTGTGTGAAATAAACACTAGATGCACATTAACTTGTACTACATTAAAGCAGATACGTCTTTGAGTGTGGGAAGTTTTTGGTTTTCTAGAATCACATTTTAAACTCAAGCTCTGAACTTTTAATGCAAATTGAGGTTTCATATTATCTGAGCCTCATTAGCTGCCTGTAAGTCTAAATCCTTCAACCCTTGAGCTGTCCATCATTTCAGATTTGAAATTATAAATTATGAACTGCTATGTGGATCCAAAGTTAGCCAGTGTCTTCTAGTCACAGGATGTACAAAGGACTGCAGTATGATAGAACAGGCACAAAAACTGTAGAATTGGGAAAGTGATTTATTTGAAATTCGTTGTATACAATCCCTCTGAACATAAAAAAAAAATTAGGTTTAAAAAAAGTTAAAATACAGCTTGTTAAAAAAAAGAATCCCCCACCTTAGCAGTTCTCTTTACAAATAAAATAACCCATTACAGCCTCAACATCTGCAGGAACTGGAAAGTAATCTTTATTGTAGATTAAAAGAACATTTGCAGATGCCTTATTCCGTATAATATCTAAACCCTTTCAAAATAAAAGCTATCTGATGGAATGATGAATGACACTGCTGTTGGAATTGCCCATCCTCTCCTTGGTCTTCTTCTTAACAGGATCCAGCTCGAAGCTCTTCCACAGTTGGATCGTTTCATCTCCAGCAACAGTGGCAACAGTGGAACAGTCAGGACTCAGACTCATGTTCAGAATCCTGTCTGTGTGGCCTGAAAGAGTTAGAGGTAAGAAACAGCAGGGCTTCTCCAGTACCAAGTGCTAATTATGCATCTTATATCATCAGACCACAGACAGAGAACAAGGTTCATAAGGTCATCTGCCCAAAGACTTTAGATCACTGCTTAATCCTTGTCACAATAGCAGAAATAAAGAGAATGGAAATAAACTTAACAGCTTAAAAGAGCAGAAGTATATAACTTTAAGTTTAAGAGTCTTTTTAATTTACAGATCTATAGTTGCACTTGAAAATAGGATTTAGATAAAAAAAAAGTAATAAATCTGACTTTCTGGTCTGATGAACTGTACTGAAAGTCAGGACGCTACCCACCAGTGAGATCTGTGACTTTGGTCATAGAAGGGTATCTCCAGATACTGACACTGTTGTGGGCGTATCCATGAGAAGAAACCAGCTCCTTGTAGTTGGGTGCAAATACCAGTGATGAGATCTGAAATGTAAAAGGAAAGTTAGCATGTTTAATACTATACAGTCAAAGGTATTTGAAGGATTGAGACAAAACGGGACTAGAAGCACGTAGTTACCTGGGACTGAGTGTCAATTGAGCTGATGCAGGAGCCGCTGTTTACGTTCCAGATGCGGATGTGACGGTCACTTGTGCCACCTCCAGAAGCAAGAACACTTGGCTGCCATCCACACCATGCTAAAGCCTGGAGAAAAGAAAAGAAAAAAAAAAAAAGAACATTGAGTCATTTGTGTTTAGAGTAGAAAAGCACACTTTACCATGTCATTAAATAGTCATTGAATCATATATTCATTTTGAAGCCTCATGACTCACCTTGACAGCTCCCTGATGTTCACTCCAGCAGTGGAGCGACTGGCTGTCGTTACTTGCACTCCCCTCCTGCACACGAGGCCACAAACACACCAGGTTGTCGTTGGCGCCGCTGGCCAGGTATCGCCCATCAGGGGACCACTTCAGGCCACACACTTCCTGTGAGTGCTTAGCAAGTGTGCAGATGTGATGCTCTGCCACCCTCACATCATGATTGTGAATGTGTCCTGATTTGGAGCCACTAGAAGGTGACAGGAAAAGTTAAAAAGCAGCTGCACTTGGTTTTACAACTAAACATCTAAGAGCAATTGTACCTGGAAAGAACATGCTCATTCCAGCTCATACTACCAACTCGTGTTGTGTGGCTGGCCATGCTACGCAAGCGCTTCCGAACTGTTATGTCCCATAACTACAGAAAGAATAAAAACTGCAGCATGTAAAACATGTTGAAATGTCCTTAAAGCTATTAAAAGTAACACATTTCTAAATACTCACCTGAACTTTGCCATCACTGGTGCCAATAGCCAAGTAGCTGCCTTCTTTAGTCCAGGACACCGAGCAGATGTAATCCTCCTCATTTTCCAGCTTTGTGAGAAGGATAACGTCTCCTTGTGTTGCATCCCACAGGTACACACTGTTGTGTAGAGCCACAGCAAGAAGGTTCTGGCTGCTCCAGTCAAGCAGATTTAAATCTGAAAAAAAATAAAAAAAGTATTAATAAATTGTGCTTAAAATCTAAAAAACAAAAGTAAAAAAATAAAAATAAAAATAAAAAAAAATAAAGAAACTTACAAAAATCATTTCGAATATCAGGAGCATCCAGGATTCGGTCTGGAGTTGTACTAATGTGTCTGGTCTTTTTCAGAGAGGCGGGTGTTTTAATGTGACTGTAGACGACTTTTAAGTTGTTTTGATAACCTTGAAGGAAAAAACTCGAGATTAGAAAGTAAATATAGGGGAAATATAATCACTTTGTCATCATCAGACTGGCAAATATTACCTTCAGGGGCGTTTAAAGGTTTCTCTCCAAGGTGAAGAATCTTTGCATCTTCAATGTTGTATCCATTCAGTGATACAGACCAGAACTTTTGGGTTTCCTGCATATGAATATAGCCATACTTAGGAATTTCTTTTCACAATTGGTTGGTGAATAATATGCGCAGTTACTTACTGAGGCGGTTGTGTTTGCATCGACTGGTTCGTTCTCCTTTGTAAGCAAGAAACTAGCCACATCCATTTGTTTGCTGTTTCTAATGGGAATGAAGCGATCGCCTCCCATCTTCGAAGGAGTTTTTTTACTTTTACCTGTGATACACAAAAAAAAAAAAAAACGAACTGGTTTAGATTTGCGTTGAGAACTTAGTGCCTTTAACATTACACAAAGAGACATGTTACCCGGTGTTTTGCTCGGCGTTTTGGAGGAAGTCAGCGACACATTTGTAGATTTTCCAGGCGACAAAACGGTCAAGCCGGGTGTGTTTGATGAGCTTGCCTTTCTCTGCCACCTCGCCATGGGAGCGTTTGTAATAGGCATGTCCAGTTTCAAAATACTGTGGATATCATTCTCAAACCCAAAATGTGCCATTTCTTTCACGTTTCCACAGGCCTGAACGTAAATATAAGAAAAGATGCATGAATTAAAAGCAGAATTTACTTACGTGAGTTGATAGCGATGTGGCTAATGCTAACATCTCAAACAAAATAACCACATATTAGAAACAATTTCGCTGTTGTATACTCGAAGAGAAATTAAGTTAATGACTAAATCTAAAAATATCAGAAACGCTATTGGGAATTTATCCAAATTCACCTCCAAGAGAAATCGTGGTTTGCACTGGGTGGATTCGCTTTTCTTGCTGGAAATTTGAAATTCGTGAGTATGACGACTGGCAATTTAAATCCCACAAAGCGCTTCTACGATTGGCTCGTTCAAGACGCATCCGTTAGCTCGAGGTGTTGTTATGGCAACACTCAGAACGTCACTTCCTGAGACGTTCAGGTTCACAACAGAAAACAGAGATCCCTATCGCCATCTATTGTTCACAAATCATAAGGTGGCTTTGAATAAGATAGATAGATAGATAGATAGATAGATCGATAGATAGATAGATAGATAGATAGATAGATAGATAGATAGATAGATAGA
>SSNP01000021.1:2823767-2917646 GCA_006937955.1 Pachypanchax playfairii
TCACTTTACAGGGATATGATTGGCATAGTGTTTTTGCCAGTGATCTCTGCTTGCAACACTCTGAAAAATGTTGCAAAAACTATTAACTGTGATGAACACTGAATGATAATTGGTGCTCATTTCGTCACTGATAGTATTCTGTAAATCAGGCTTGACCTGCAGCACTGTCTGGCTAATGTGGCCTATTGTTGCTTGGGATTATGGCAATGTTTCCACTGAATACAAAAACCTGTAAATATTTACCATTGTGTGTTTGCAAAATGGAGAGAAAAGGTTGTTATTGTAAATGTCAAACATTTAGTTTTTTTTTCCCTTTGTTTTTATTTATCTTTTGAAATAAAACAAAATTTAGATGAAGTTCTGTGTCATTTAGAAAGCAGATATGATGACCAGTTTGTGAGCAACATGCTACACCCTCTTATGAAGAAATAAGCAAGTGTCATACTGTATATTACAGTATTAATGCATTTTTGTCCTTTTTGTAGTGAAACATTAATTTAAAAGATCCACTCTAACATTTTGAGATGTTTTGATCTCTTCACACACTGTGCAAGAAGTCAATAAAGTTTATGGAAAAATTCAAGTGGCTGTCAGTATAAAAGCCAGTTCATTTGTTTTCCTAGTTTGGTTTGTTGTTATAAGTTAAATTTTAGGGCTCTAACTTTGACTCTATTTCATCAAAGTGAAATCCATCTAAGAATATGAAGGTGTGTGAAATAAACACTAGATGCACATTAACTTGTACTACATTAAAGCAGATACGTCTTTGAGTGTGGGAAGTTTTTGGTTTTCTAGAATCACATTTTAAACTCAAGCTCTGAACTTTTAATGCAAATTGAGGTTTCATATTATCTGAGCCTCATTAGCTGCCTGTAAGTCTAAATCCTTCAACCCTTGAGCTGTCCATCATTTCAGATTTGAAATTATAAATTATGAACTGCTATGTGGATCCAAAGTTAGCCAGTGTCTTCTAGTCACAGGATGTACAAAGGACTGCAGTATGATAGAACAGGCACAAAAACTGTAGAATTGGGAAAGTGATTTATTTGAAATTCGTTGTATACAATCCCTCTGAACATAAAAAAAAAATTAGGTTTAAAAAAAGTTAAAATACAGCTTGTTAAAAAAAAGAATCCCCCACCTTAGCAGTTCTCTTTACAAATAAAATAACCCATTACAGCCTCAACATCTGCAGGAACTGGAAAGTAATCTTTATTGTAGATTAAAAGAACATTTGCAGATGCCTTATTCCGTATAATATCTAAACCCTTTCAAAATAAAAGCTATCTGATGGAATGATGAATGACACTGCTGTTGGAATTGCCCATCCTCTCCTTGGTCTTCTTCTTAACAGGATCCAGCTCGAAGCTCTTCCACAGTTGGATCGTTTCATCTCCAGCAACAGTGGCAACAGTGGAACAGTCAGGACTCAGACTCATGTTCAGAATCCTGTCTGTGTGGCCTGAAAGAGTTAGAGGTAAGAAACAGCAGGGCTTCTCCAGTACCAAGTGCTAATTATGCATCTTATATCATCAGACCACAGACAGAGAACAAGGTTCATAAGGTCATCTGCCCAAAGACTTTAGATCACTGCTTAATCCTTGTCACAATAGCAGAAATAAAGAGAATGGAAATAAACTTAACAGCTTAAAAGAGCAGAAGTATATAACTTTAAGTTTAAGAGTCTTTTTAATTTACAGATCTATAGTTGCACTTGAAAATAGGATTTAGATAAAAAAAAAGTAATAAATCTGACTTTCTGGTCTGATGAACTGTACTGAAAGTCAGGACGCTACCCACCAGTGAGATCTGTGACTTTGGTCATAGAAGGGTATCTCCAGATACTGACACTGTTGTGGGCGTATCCATGAGAAGAAACCAGCTCCTTGTAGTTGGGTGCAAATACCAGTGATGAGATCTGAAATGTAAAAGGAAAGTTAGCATGTTTAATACTATACAGTCAAAGGTATTTGAAGGATTGAGACAAAACGGGACTAGAAGCACGTAGTTACCTGGGACTGAGTGTCAATTGAGCTGATGCAGGAGCCGCTGTTTACGTTCCAGATGCGGATGTGACGGTCACTTGTGCCACCTCCAGAAGCAAGAACACTTGGCTGCCATCCACACCATGCTAAAGCCTGGAGAAAAGAAAAGAAAAAAAAAAAAAGAACATTGAGTCATTTGTGTTTAGAGTAGAAAAGCACACTTTACCATGTCATTAAATAGTCATTGAATCATATATTCATTTTGAAGCCTCATGACTCACCTTGACAGCTCCCTGATGTTCACTCCAGCAGTGGAGCGACTGGCTGTCGTTACTTGCACTCCCCTCCTGCACACGAGGCCACAAACACACCAGGTTGTCGTTGGCGCCGCTGGCCAGGTATCGCCCATCAGGGGACCACTTCAGGCCACACACTTCCTGTGAGTGCTTAGCAAGTGTGCAGATGTGATGCTCTGCCACCCTCACATCATGATTGTGAATGTGTCCTGATTTGGAGCCACTAGAAGGTGACAGGAAAAGTTAAAAAGCAGCTGCACTTGGTTTTACAACTAAACATCTAAGAGCAATTGTACCTGGAAAGAACATGCTCATTCCAGCTCATACTACCAACTCGTGTTGTGTGGCTGGCCATGCTACGCAAGCGCTTCCGAACTGTTATGTCCCATAACTACAGAAAGAATAAAAACTGCAGCATGTAAAACATGTTGAAATGTCCTTAAAGCTATTAAAAGTAACACATTTCTAAATACTCACCTGAACTTTGCCATCACTGGTGCCAATAGCCAAGTAGCTGCCTTCTTTAGTCCAGGACACCGAGCAGATGTAATCCTCCTCATTTTCCAGCTTTGTGAGAAGGATAACGTCTCCTTGTGTTGCATCCCACAGGTACACACTGTTGTGTAGAGCCACAGCAAGAAGGTTCTGGCTGCTCCAGTCAAGCAGATTTAAATCTGAAAAAAAATAAAAAAAGTATTAATAAATTGTGCTTAAAATCTAAAAAACAAAAGTAAAAAAATAAAAATAAAAATAAAAAAAAATAAAGAAACTTACAAAAATCATTTCGAATATCAGGAGCATCCAGGATTCGGTCTGGAGTTGTACTAATGTGTCTGGTCTTTTTCAGAGAGGCGGGTGTTTTAATGTGACTGTAGACGACTTTTAAGTTGTTTTGATAACCTTGAAGGAAAAAACTCGAGATTAGAAAGTAAATATAGGGGAAATATAATCACTTTGTCATCATCAGACTGGCAAATATTACCTTCAGGGGCGTTTAAAGGTTTCTCTCCAAGGTGAAGAATCTTTGCATCTTCAATGTTGTATCCATTCAGTGATACAGACCAGAACTTTTGGGTTTCCTGCATATGAATATAGCCATACTTAGGAATTTCTTTTCACAATTGGTTGGTGAATAATATGCGCAGTTACTTACTGAGGCGGTTGTGTTTGCATCGACTGGTTCGTTCTCCTTTGTAAGCAAGAAACTAGCCACATCCATTTGTTTGCTGTTTCTAATGGGAATGAAGCGATCGCCTCCCATCTTCGAAGGAGTTTTTTTACTTTTACCTGTGATACACAAAAAAAAAAAAAAACGAACTGGTTTAGATTTGCGTTGAGAACTTAGTGCCTTTAACATTACACAAAGAGACATGTTACCCGGTGTTTTGCTCGGCGTTTTGGAGGAAGTCAGCGACACATTTGTAGATTTTCCAGGCGACAAAACGGTCAAGCCGGGTGTGTTTGATGAGCTTGCCTTTCTCTGCCACCTCGCCATGGGAGCGTTTGTAATAGGCATGTCCAGTTTCAAAATACTGTGGATATCATTCTCAAACCCAAAATGTGCCATTTCTTTCACGTTTCCACAGGCCTGAACGTAAATATAAGAAAAGATGCATGAATTAAAAGCAGAATTTACTTACGTGAGTTGATAGCGATGTGGCTAATGCTAACATCTCAAACAAAATAACCACATATTAGAAACAATTTCGCTGTTGTATACTCGAAGAGAAATTAAGTTAATGACTAAATCTAAAAATATCAGAAACGCTATTGGGAATTTATCCAAATTCACCTCCAAGAGAAATCGTGGTTTGCACTGGGTGGATTCGCTTTTCTTGCTGGAAATTTGAAATTCGTGAGTATGACGACTGGCAATTTAAATCCCACAAAGCGCTTCTACGATTGGCTCGTTCAAGACGCATCCGTTAGCTCGAGGTGTTGTTATGGCAACACTCAGAACGTCACTTCCTGAGACGTTCAGGTTCACAACAGAAAACAGAGATCCCTATCGCCATCTATTGTTCACAAATCATAAGGTGGCTTTGAATAAGATAGATAGATAGATAGATAGATAGATCGATAGATAGATAGATAGATAGATAGATAGATAGATAGATAGATAGATAGATAGATAGATAGATAGATAGATAGATAGATAGATAGATAGATAGATAGATAGATAGATAGATAGATAGATAGATAGATAAAAATAAAATGTTTGTAACAATGTATATGTTTTTAAATTGTGTATATCTTTATGCCAACGTTCAATAAACAGGATCCATTTAAAATTTCCCATTTGAAAATGTATTCAATGCTAACATACTTTTAAAAATGTATCAAGTCAACATTTTGAAGTGAATGTTTTTTTTAACTTCAGGTAAAAGAAAAAACTTTTACAAAGTAAAGTCATTAGACTGGATTTAAGAATAACTAAATACAATTCAATTTCAGCAATGTGTGATATTGTCAGATATCCTTGGGAGTTTTTATTTTGGAAAAATACATATTTTTTGATAACAGAGTGGTAAATGGCATATAGCAATTTACTCAGGTCCTATGACCCTCAAAGTGCTTCTCAACACAGTCTGTCATTCACACACAGGTGGTGGTGATAAACTACACTATCCTGCCCAAGGACACAACAGGCAGGCAATCTTTTTCTCCAGGTGCAGCTGGGATTTGAACCAGTGACCTTTTGGTTACCAGATGACCCGCTCCACTGCCTGACCCACGACCGCACACAGAAACTACAATGATACTGAGTAAATTACGAACAAAATCAATTTTATTTTAAAAATATAATGATTACAACTTCCTGTAAAATATATAATAAACATTTATTGACAAGGACAAAAGAAAGGTTGCCAGATCTCCAGCTAGTTCTTTAACATTGACTAACATTTTAATATTTCATGTAAATTCATTCAACCGTGAAAGAATTTCAATAAAAACAATAAGATGTTTTCTCATTATAGCCCACACTGCTTTACATCAATTCAAATAGTTTCAGTGAACTGCTTTGATTAAAACATTTCATGCAGCATGTAGCAGAAACATTCCCTACACTTCTAAAAAGTAACTTACTCCAAAAGAAGCTTGTAAGTTTCTGCTGGAATTGACAAACTTAGATTTTTATGTGTATATTCACAATAAATGTATGAAACAGAGATCCTGAAGTCAAGCGAGACAAATAAAGTACAATAAACCATTTGCAATCAAACCATTGTTTCATTATATACAGTAGATCTGTTACATGATGCATGTGCATGGTTACATGGATGAGTGCATACAACGCAAGGCCATCAGGTTGGACTTTGAATCACAATGTACTGTAACCGCTGCCTTTTAATTCAGCACTATCCATTGCATTAGGATAATGGATAACAGAGCCGATGACACCTGGAATGAAATGAAAGAGCAGATCAGTCTCATTACATTTACATAAGGTCCCCAACTCAAGAGGTTTCCAGTCCTAATTTATTTTATTTACAATTTGCTGAAGGAGCACCGGCTATGAAAAAGGAGGTCGCTCTGTACACACAATACAAACTGGTGACAACAGAGAGATGAAAACCACATGACTGAACCACAGACACACTCGTTCAAACGCTATGCGGTTCTGAGTTAATTTAATATTTAACTTTGTTTTTATCATCTATATTCTCCAAAGAAATGTCAGCTGAGAAGAAAAAAAAAAAGAGTGGAAACAGAGGGGTTGTTATGATTCTTACCTCCAGGGTGCCTCAAACCTAAACAGAGAAAACACATGACCTTACTTTACATTTCCCACAAGTATGGAACATCATGTCGCTAATGAAGCAAGACTGAATGTTTGAAAATAATTGATGCTGTATTTGGCTTGTGCATAACGGGAAAGAAAAAAATATATATACAATTTACTTACCCATTTTTTTAGAGATAAGAAAGCTTCCAATTATTAGAACTAAAAACGATGATACAGCCAAGACTGGAATCAGAGTTTGAGGTGAAGGAAATGGTGAATCCACTGGGAACAAAATAATAGTATCAGATTTCAGAACTTGAAAGTAAAACAACAAAAACTAAAAAAAAAAAAACAAGTCCTCTCAAGACATAAAAGTACCGCCTGTAAGAACCAACCTGATTGTTGCTCCATAAGCCTCAGTTCTTTCATCAGCTGGATGCAACCCTCCTGCAGGCGGATCCTTTCGGCCCCGGTGCGCTCCACTTCCTGGTCCAAAACAACCTTGAGAGCCACTGCTTGTGGAACATGGGCTGTCCATGTGTCATTGTGTTCCAGGGTCAGATAAACCTTCCCATCATAAAACACACGGTCGGTCCAGTGGAACCGACTCCCCTCCTGAATGCATTCTCGAGAGCGAACGATGGTGTGGTTCTCTAAATTAAACATACAAATAATTAAATGAAAATCAAATTACCCCTATTCCATAAAAGTTGGGATGTTGCATACAGTATAAATAAAATCAGAATGCAATGATTTGCTACCTATATTTTAATTCCTAATGGAACATAAACAACATATCAGACATTAAAGAGGCCCTTCCATTAAAAACGGTTTTTCTGAGGTTTCTGTTGAATATTTTAGCTCCACAGGTGTTCTTACCTTCATAGTGGGTGTGAAAACAGGTCAACAACTTCTCTTTCAGTTTTAATCTCTCAAACTACACAGGTGGTGATAACACCCGAGTTCTCCCAAGTTTGAACGGCCTAAATTTTTTTCATCACAACTCCTTTGTTCGTTAGTATTCGGCAGCTCCCACAGTTGAAACCATACCTAGCATGCTGCTGGCTAAAAGCTGTTAGCATAAGACGTAGCAAACAGGAAGAGAGAACGCCTGAAGTTACCATGTGCAGCGGGGCAGCAAACAGTATACCTTGCTCTCATAGGCTAGTTTGTTAGCCAATCTGAGTCCAGCAAATTCGCATAATGAATATTAATGAGTTTAAGCCTGATGGAACAAGCCAGAACCAGCTAAATTTTGACGCAGACAGATTGAAAGGTCTGTTAATCAGTGTTTCCTGACGTTTTTTAGATATAAAATGTTTCATTTTACTGGTTAATACTTCAGAAATAACCACAAAGTCCTGAAATTTGTGTGAAATAGCCTCTTTAAAACTGAGACATTTTACTATTTGAATTGGCAGAAATAAACAACTAAAGGAATATTTGACAACTAATTAGGTTCACTGGCAACAGTGCTGTAACATGACCGAGTGTAAAAGGAGCATTTCAGAGAGGAAGAGCCTCTTAGATATAAAGATGGACGAAATGTCTAAACAATTTAGGAAAAAGAGGAGAGGGACTATTTAGACCCATATCTCTAATGATATAGTGTCTACTGGGGGGTCAGCTTACACATCTGGAAAGGCATAATGGTTTCAGAGAAACATCTGCTTCCATCTTGACAAGATGAACTTCAGGGAAGGTCTTGCATGTTTCAACAAGACAATGTTAAACCACATACTGAATCAGCATCTGCTATGTTGTTTATGTTCTATTGGGTGGATTTATGAGATCTGCAAATCATTGCATTCTGTATCTGCACCATCATTAGCAGTAAAAAGAAACTCTTACTTAGAGCTGAAGTCTGGTTACTGATTGCAGCAGGTAGGAGTGCACTCGCTGACATCGTTTTTAGAAGGCTTTTGACCTCCTGGCTTGGATTTCCAAGAGAAACTCCATTCAGAAGAACTAGATGTGTGACATGCTGAGCTCCAACTACTTCCCGCTGCTGGATCTGAACTATGGTGGCTTCTACAATAAATCATGGAACAAAGCAGTATCACATGGAGTCTCAACAAAGTTGAAACTTGAGAAACTACATTTTTAGATAATAAAAAAGTCAAATAGGTGAAACAGATTAGATCATACTGACTCATAGGCGTATGATCTACAAAACCAAAAGTAAAACCCTGCAGAATATCTATGTGCATCGATTTAAACTTCAACAATATTTGTATTTCAACAATACTTGTATTTCATTTGACGACATACCTCAATATAAAAAACAGTAAAAATATTAAGAAAATAAACTTCACTACTTGTTTTGGCATCTATACGATTTAAATAACCACAGATGTGAAACTGATAGTAGACATGGCAGGTGATATCCTGTTTGTTGACAAGAACATGTTCCATCTTGTTAATGTTTACACCCATGTATAAAGGAACACTTCACAAAACACGATTCACACACTGTTTTAGAAGTTTTCGCAACAATAAATCTACAATAAAATCTTTTATGAAGAAAATAAGTTGAATTTGCTTAATTTGAGCTAAAGAATCTCCAGGAACAATCATCACGATCTGGTACAAAATTAAATATATATGTATTTAAAAGATTCCGCTTTTTTGGGTCAGATCTAAAAGTTGCGTGAAGAAGCAATGCAAAGTGTCTCACCTACTGGAAGAGTAGTCGCTTCCGTCACGCAACAAAACAGCAACAAAACAATGACATGAGCGACCATTTTTCTGTTGATTCTTCCGCAGCTTGAACTCGTTTCAGGATGAAACTATCCTGAGTTATAAACAATTAAGGAATATTTTTTTATCTGCACACGGATAATTCGTTCGGCGCATCAGCTGAGATATCCGATTAAAACTGCTCACTGAGCGTGTACGCCCCCTTTACGTACAGCTCGGAATTTACATTGTTTCAAACGTAGTTACACAGTGCCGCCTCTGATTGGCTGTTCAGTTCAGTCTTTGCTTGAATTCGTCCTTAAACGCACTTTGGGGATTAATTTCCTTGCAACAAGAAAGAAAAATAAAAATTATTATTTGTTTACTTTTTTTATTTTCAAAAATAGCTGCGAACTTTACTGTTCTATACAGACTGGTGTTTGAAGATAGTCCAAAATGTAAAAAAAATATTAGTTTAATTAAATTTCAAGTTAGGTTTTGTCCTAAAACTAAACCTCCTACACAAAAGCAATGAAAAATTAATTGAGGTTAAAATGAGGTGGTTTTATTAGAACTTTGGCAACCTTGTCCTCACTAGACTAAATGTCCATTTAAAAGTTCTGTGCACCATAGTATTTCATCTGTCCAACTTCTTGCAAATTGCAAGAAAAAAGTAAAAAGTTTGTTTTTATGATCTTACTATTCACAAATAACCAAGTGAAATCAAAATTTCACACCAAAGGGAAGTTCAGACAAGGGTATGTAAATTTAGATGACAAACGTAACATCACTTATGACAGATGTGCTCGACTACCTCTGAATATTCCATCAGTTCAGGGTATAACTTTCTTATAAAAATACCAAAAACCTACTAAATATATAAGCCCATTTTATTAATCGGTTTTCACTGTATGTGATATTATGAAACATGATAAAGGGACTTTTGTTTGTTAGTTTTTTACATAAGAAAGATTCCAATTATTTTGGTATCACGACACTGGGCGTGTCTTTTTTTCTTTATTAACCCAGCTTCAGTTCATTTCATTCTACTGATGAAAAGTAATTTACAACATGTTGTTAACTTTATTTTCCTCTCCTGCAGAGACATAGTTTAACAACATGACTGTACTGAAATCTGAGTTTATCTGGATGTATTTATGACTCTGTACTTATTGCTTGTTCTCTGCTGCAGAGATATAACGTAGGTTCTGCTTTCTCACATCAAAGTGAGATGTTTGTTCATTAATTTAATATTTGCATTATATGTTATATTTATATTAGATTGCTCATTTTACTGACTGTGTTTCTAAGTGTTAAATGAAACAAAAATGGCCACGCCTTGCTGTAAGTGAAGCTCACAGGACTCGCAGGCTGATGCTCTTCTTATCTTTGCTCCTGATCTTGAAACAAGTCCAGTCAAAACACAGCAGCTGGTTGTTCTCAGCTAAACTTAGAAATACTCAGAGACTTTAAGTAACAGCAAATCTATAATCTTGTTACATATCATCAGATGATTTTGAGAAGTGTGGATCTGAATCTCTGTGCTAACTAATTGATTGGTGAGAGAATTTTAATTTAGCAGAAGCCAGTAAATATCACGAGATGAATTTAAAGTTATGGCGTAGAAACATTTGAAAAACTCAAATTTTAAAGAAGAGCAACCTGTAAAATGCTCCGTCTGCACATCCTCCTTACTTGTAACCGTTAACAGTTCAGTTAATTTACTACTTTGTGGCCTGTCAATGATTGTGTACTCTTACAACAAGTAAGAACCAGGGTCAATTTTCTTATTACTTATATGTGTTTCTTTTAGACACCATCATTACAGTCATATTTCCAGCTGTTTTCCCGTCTTTCCTAGCTGATCCGCTGTTACAAGAATTACATGGAGGCATTTAAAAAGTCACATATTATTTAATACACATACAGAACTGATGGAGCGGACATGAGGACTCAGAGTAAAGATGGAAAAAGTCAAGCTTCACATAGACAGGCTTTGACGAGAGCAGCTGATATTAGATAAACGTTCCTTCATCACAAAAGGCGGATTATTTGGAGACTGATGTCATCATCAAGCGTTTCAAACGACAGTAAATAAGTCACTCTTGTGTGGGCGCGTTCTAAAAGTGGAAGGCACACAGATGGGAAGTGAGCGTGTAAACAGAATTCTGGGAGAGAGTGTAAACGTTTCGGGAGGAGAACTGGCTCGACATGCCTCGAGTTATTCAGTGAAACTTTAAATTTTAAAGTCCATTTTGTAAAGTGTGTTTACCTTCGAGTTATTGTGCTGCTGTTTGGAATGTGGAATGACACAGAGTCAGCCCGGATCAGGAATTTACCAGCTGAAGATTTTTCAGTTGCAGGAAAAAAAAAAAAAGTCAGTGTCAGTAAAATAATAACAATTAGAAAACACAATGTGTTAAACTCTGAGACCTTCTAACAGACTTATATTGTAGCAAACTAAACAAACTACTACACACACACTGGGACACTTATCTAACAATGTATGACCAATTAAATATCCTCGCTCATCATCCTCATGCGTTTCATTTAGCAACAGCTTTGGGAAAATGTTTCCAAGATATGAACTCAAGTATTCTTGCAGTTACAGTGGATTAGGAATCCCTGAATGTGTTTGTAATAAGCTGATGTTGAAGGAAACAGACAAACATCAGATGATCAGCTACTCAGAGACACTGAGCATCATTATGAATCTGTTCCTTAAAATTATCATGTAGAATGAGATGATGGAGAATGTGTCACTATTTAAAATACAAGTTTAAAGAATGGATAAAAAATGAGTTTCAGCAACGTTGACATTTTTGTGAAATAAATGACATTTATCAGTATGAAAGTATAAATAAATCACTCTTTGATCTTTATGTAAACATCGGGATAATAAGATGGTGTTACTGAGGATAAAACACATCATAGATTGTTTTTTAAAGCATGAAGATCCTCTATGTGGGACAGAACATAAAGTTTTATTTGTTGATAATACTGCCCGTTCTCTGATCTGTAACAAGCTGCAGCTGATAGATAATCTGGAGAGGACTCGAGGAATATATCAGATTGTTTTCCTTCTTATGAAGAAAACAAAACAACAAGAGCACATGAACATGAAAACATGATGTTTTGCAGGAGTGTGATCTGAGAAAACTGTGTTTCCTTCCCTTGTTTTGCACCACACACACACACACCCACAAGTGTGTTTTGGTATCCTTATGGGGACCGTCCATTGACTTCCATTGATTTTAGTAACTAGATTTATACCTAACCCAAACCCTTTTCCTAACCTTAACCATTACTGATCTATAACTAACCCTAAGACTAACTAAAACTCTATTCACACCATACCTATAAACCTAACCCCTAACCCTAAAAAGGGGAGTCCCCCTTATGGGGACCAGGCTTCGGTCCCCACAAGAACCCTCGGACCCCAGAAAGATAGTAAAAGTCAGGAAACTGGTCCTCAGGAGGTCAGAAAAACAAGCCCCCCCCCCACACACACACGCTTGTTGATGGCCAGGGAGGAGTAGGAAAAGGAAGTCTAATACAGGAATGTTTTTGTTTTTAGAAAATACACTGTGAGACACCAAGTTGTCTTTTAACTGTGTGATTAATTTCAAGGTAATTTAACAACTTTGCTGAGATAGAGTCCAACATTTTGAATATGTGCACTCCTTCAAGTTAAATAATCTTTTGTAAGAAGATGAAAGTTTAGTTATAAAAACAAACGTTTACAGCTAAAATAAACCCTTTCGGCATTACATTCATAGTGGTTTGTACTGTTGCCCCATAACAAGAGAGTTTTGTTTGCATGCTCTCCCTGTGCCTCCAGGAGTTTTCTTCAAATCGTCTAGATTCCTCTCACACTGGTGATAAACTGACAACCTGTCCTGGAATGTATTCCATCTCTCACCTTATGACACCTGGACTCAACTCAGCCACCTTAAACAGGATAAAACTGGTTAAAAATGAGTAGACTGACCAGTTTATAATTGAGAAGTGATTACATTAAAAATAGTTTACAAGAAAAAAATATGAAAACAATAGAAAATCTATAAAACACTGCAATTTTTGTTCAACTCTGTTTTGCCTTTTTTGTAATTTCTCCACTTTTCTTTTTACAAAGTTATTGATTAAAATGTTTATATTGCATAAATAAATAAAGTAATTAATTAAACTGAAATTTAGTTTAAACAGATTTTGAGATGTAAAAAAAAGATATTTAACAAATTAACTCATCAAAACAATGTATGAAACAAAAGATTTGTGCAACTTGTGCAATTAGGCTAAAATAGATTGGAAAGTTATCGAGTAACCAAAGGAATTCCATCAACTATAAACCCAAATCCCAAACAGAGGAATACATACATTTACACAACCAGGGTTTTCAATCAAAATAGCAAAAAACAAGAAGCAGAATAACTTTTATATGCAGTTTTATGTCACAAATATTATTTTTATGATTTCTATTTAACAGGATCTGTTTTCAGAGTGGAGCAGCAGCGCCCCCTGGTGTCTGAAAGCGGTGCGTGCCACCGCCTGATTGGTTGAGCGGTTGTCAGGAGTGTTTACAGGAAACATGGCTTCTCAGGCTGCAGGAGAGCTTCAAGAAATGGAAGGTAAGTACAAAAACACCATAAGAAGCTATAGTGATAAGACTTCGTCAGACCTGGGGAGTTCTTGCAATTAAAAAAGGGTTTTAAATTTCCGTATCAGCGCTCTCGGGGACTCGTTGTTCTCGCGACTGACCAGTCCTTCATCCTGGGTTTGTTAGCTGCCCTTCATCCTGGCTCAACAAGACGCTAGCTGGCGATATTCATGTAACGTTTGATCACAGTGTTTTTTTTACGACTTTTACTCCATATAATATTGTTTGCATTTTTGGAAACATTGGTTTTTGTTTGATGCCGATTTGCAGTGAATTTAACATGTTTATATTAATTTGATTTACCATTTAACTGTAGTGCAATTAGCTACCGAGCTACCTAGCATGCTAGCAAAGTGTGTACATATCGACTAACCTTAGCTTGCAAACTGGTACAACTAGAATTAACTAGAAACTATTTTGAACCTCTCATTGGTGGTAGTTGTGCTTCATATAAGTCAATCAACCTGCCTGTGATGTTTTAAACGTGATAATCTTGTTTTACATCTCGGCCATGTTTACCTCAGACAGCTAGGAGAGGCTCAGTGTTCTGCTGCACAGCATCTTCTGACTCCCCACTGACAGAGATGAAACTATAATACTGTGCTGGGGTCCAAAATTACTCCTAATTTCTTCACTTGTTTGTGCTTAACAACTTAAATTTTGTTTTTATTCACTGGGCTGCTCTTTCACTCATTTTTATTAAGCACATGTTTTTGTTTATTGTTAAGTGGTTTAACTCAAACCATCATTCAGACACAAAACAGTCTGTTTGTGCACATCACAAACAACTTAACAAAAACAGTTTTAAATGGGAGATTTCATCGTCACCCTGTCACAAAGACAAATAGTTCCAAGTTCTTTGGTTGAATAGATGAAAACGCAACCATTTATTTGTTTGTTTGTTTATTTACATAACGTTGGACTTTAGCACCAGCAAATTAATCAACTGTAAACATGTTATGCAGATAAACAACGATGCAGCTGTCGAATCCCGTGTTCAGCTTTACTGATTGTTTTCTTGTCTCATAAAAACACGATCGGTACAAATTCAAAGTAAAACTCTGACAAATCTTTAGAAAACCTGAAAAACTTCTTGGTGAAAACAGTTGAACAGATTTAAGAAACATCTGGCTGCTTGCTGTAAAACTTTTGCACCTCATGGTGCTACATATTTCTTATCAAAGGGTTTCAGATGACGATAGCTTTGTGCCATTATAGCACAGTAAAGCTTCTCTTTACTGACTGTAGTGGACCGGAGGGGCGAGTCTGAGGAGTCTGGTGATGATGAGACCAGGAGGAAGAGTATCAATGGTGATGTGGACCCCAATCAGCCCACTGCTGCAAGTAAGTCATCCCCAGCTCCCAAAAACCAACACATCAAGCAGGTCTAACAGCCCTGACCGCCATCGACACCTCCTGACATGGCTGTTCTCTCAGGCTTGTTTTTGATCTCACTGCAGGTAAAGAAGAATCACCTGTTGATATGGACACCATAACCTTGGACCCAGAGGAAGAGGTTTAAAGACCTTTTCATTAGAAATACCTTTTATTTTACTAGATCATAAATGACTCTTTCAAGAGGTTTTTTGCTGAAAGAAAAAAAACACTGTTTATAAATCTGTTTGATTATGTTTACATGTGAAAATCCACAACTTTTAATTATTATTTCACTGTAATTATTCCATGTGTTGCTGTTTTTTAGGATGTTGATCTTGTTCATTGTCGTATTGGAAAGATTGAAGGACTGGAAGTGCTGCAGAAGGCTAAAGTAAGTGACTCAGGTGTTAATAAAGAATCGAAGGTGGCAATGAAGTGTGTGTATTTAAAATCTTTTTTCTAATTATCTTAACAATAATAAAGTGTCCTGAGTTATATCTGCTGACCGTATTTGGGAATTTATTTGTTTTTGCCTGTCTAGACACTCTCCCTTCGACAGAACCTCATCAAAAAGATAGAAAACCTTGACAGTTTGAGCTCACTGCGGGAACTAGATCTTTATGACAATCAGATCCGCAAGCTGGAGAACCTGAGCAACCTCAAAGAGTTAGAGTAAGTGTAAAGTAATGAATAAACCTACGTGTTTGGATATAGTTAGGGTTTTTTAACTGTTCTTTTTTTTTTTTTTTTTCTTGTGTGTGAAAATGAAACAACAGACTTCTCGACATTTCCTTTAACATTTTGAGGAAAGTGGAGAATTTGGAGGAGTTGACTCGGCTGAAGAAACTTTTCCTGCTTCACAACAAAATTAGCACCATATCCAATGTAGACCACCTCCCAGATCTGGAGATGTTGGAACTGGGCTCTAATCGCATCAGGGTGAGCCTTATTTAAAAAAAGAAAAAAAAAATCTGATGATACAATTCCTGTTGAGAAACTGTCCACAGCAACGGTTAATCATGTTTTTTTTTACCTTTACGGTGTTTCATTTGTGCCGTTCTGTTTTGTTTGCAGGTCATCGAGAACCTGGACGGACTTTCGTCTTTGCAAAGTTTGTTTCTTGGCACCAATAAAATAACGAAGCTTCAAAATTTGGACAGTTTACACAACCTGAGTGTTTTAAGCATTCAGGTATCCTCACACAGTTTCTCCTGTATACATTCTAATGAGTCTAGAACGTGTCTATCTCGAGGCTGTTGTTGATATTTTGTGCATATTTATTTGCAGAGTAACCGGATCACAAAAATTGAGGGACTTCAGAACCTTGTCAATCTGAAGGAGCTCTATCTGAGCCACAACGGCATTGAGGTCATAGAGGGTCTGGAGAACAATGTGAGTAATGGAAACAGCTACATGGATGAACAATATTTCAACAACATTTCAAACATTTATTCATTTTATTCCCACAGAAAAAACTCACCACGCTGGACATCGCTGCCAATCGAGTAAAAAGAATTGAAAATATCAGCCATCTGACAGACCTGCAGGAGTTCTGGGTAAGAATGGGTTTGAAGAGCTTTTATTTTCCTGCAGACATTTACTTTATATTTATGCTTCTTTTTGTCATTGAGTAGCTACACCCTCAGCTAGGTGGGTGTTTATCTTCAGAAAATGCTGCTGCTACCTTTTCCAGCTTGAGGCTGATTGTTTAGGTGCCTTGGTAGGCGAGGCGTCTTGCTTACGAGGACACTGGATCAGACTTAACTCACGTGACCGCGGCTGCCCGCTCACACACTGTTTACATCCCACCCATCATAGTAGCGTAACAGCATTCCTTCAGCCATGGAGCTAGAAATGTTACTAAAAATAAATGTGCAAGCGAGTTAATACCTTCTAACCATCGAAGTTGCAACTAACCAACCGTTTAAGAGCTTTGGATCTAAAAAAAAAAACATTTTAGATATGAGCCCAATAGCAACAATCTGTTAACTTACATTTAAACTGGAAATTTGCCTTTGAAGTTGCTGCTGTGATTCTGACTGACTTTTTTCACTGATAACTTTTCGTTTTTAAAATCTCAGATGAACGATAATCAGATTGACAACTGGTCGGACCTCGACGAGCTGAAGAACGCCAAGTCTCTGGAGACCGTGTACCTGGAAAGAAACCCGCTACAGAAAGATCCTCAGTATCGGAGAAAGATCATGCTGGCGTTACCCAGCGTGCGTCAGATCGATGCCACCTTTATCCGCTTCTAAACCTCAGCGTACGACCCACCTGCAAACCTCTCTGTGTTTCACCCCTCCACCCCGCCTGCCCCGCCCACAAATGCACCAAGTTAACCTCTTTATATTGTCACGCCATACACATAAATTACATTCCAGCACAAGACTCATCCATTGACCCCACTGTTCACTCAACATACATGTCTGCATGTATGCACCCATGGAAACCTTAAATGATGCTGTTGTGTGGAAGCTTTTATTTATTAAGGTTGGAACTGTGAAAATGGAAATTTACCCTCACGCTCATTTCCTCATTTTTCCCTCAGCACTTTGTTTTTTTGTTAGTTTGCATGTGTGATACAGTTTAAAGGGCCCCATCAGAGAGGAAAAAGTTCCCATTCTTATCAAGCAGATTATTCAAGTTGCACTGATGTCATGTTAATGGGACGGGTGGCATTAAACTATGTAAGGGATTATTTTTTTTTTTTTTTTTAGAATTGATTTCTGGGGTTTGACAAAATTATGCTGTTCTCAGAAATTAAACGTGTAAAAGACCAATTACGGATTGAAGGGAAAATCATTGGTTATTTCTCATGTGGCTTCAAAACACTCCAAAAATGCAGGTATCAAACTTCAAAGAGAAACATCTAAATTGAAGCCTTAGGATATTATATGAACAGCTTTCTGACTTCAAGCTGCTCGGAGACGTTCTATCTGCGTAAATGCCTCTTTTTAAGGTCGAAACATTCTTCACTGATGTGTTACTGAAATAAACTGACGTCGTGACAAATGAAGGACATTTTTGGTGTCCGGCCGCCTTGTCTATTCCTTATCCAGCTCTTTTACAGCGTTTAGATTCAATAGCAGATTAACAAAAAAAAAAAAAAAAACCTCTGCAGTTAAATAACACGTATGAGAATGTAAAATGTGTCCATAAATATGTATATGTAACCAGTGGTTCTATCACCTTTTTTTAAAAAAAAATGTAACGTCAAACAAACTGGTTAAAGTTTTTTTTATCTGTTTACAGCAAGTAGCTTGTTTATTTTACGTAAACAGCTGATTTAGTTTATTTTAGAAATAAAATCATGTTAGTTGGACTCATCGAACAAAAGAGTTTACTAGTGTGAGATAAACTCGATAATTCTAAAACACATTTCAGTATTTACACACAAAACTGATGTTTTTTTTTTTTGGTCTAAAACGATCAATAAAAAAATGAAATGTTGGACTTGACCACCTATAATGAGGTGAAATATTTTGGAGGTCTCCTGTATCAAAGCTCATGATTTACTTCTCATTACAACCAAATAGTAACGCCCCACCTCAGGGATGAAATTGCCCAAAACAAATTCAACAAATTTCGATGATTTAGTGCATTTATCTAGTTTAAAATTTTTAAAATTCTCTTAGTAGGTAGTGAAATAAAGTGTTTTATATCAGAGAGCAAAGAAAAAAATACAATTCCTTTAAATCATTGTTTAAAAAAAAAAAATTGAGCCACATATTACCCCGTAGAGGACTTCCAAGCTTACAGTTTATCAGACTATAAGCAGAAATGTTGCGTATCACTAATATGAATGTCATTTAACAGGTAGTTGCATTAGAAGTGCCACCATTTGTAAATAGAGACTGAACCCATCATCGCCCTCCCCTATGTAAAGTGATATTCTGTTTTTTTCTTTATGGCAGCACAACAGATTTGTGTAAAATGACAAAATGTAAGGAGTAAAACTTGTTTGGTTGCTGGTGGAGCAGTTCCTCAAACTGCAATCCTTGTTCTCAGAACTAAGTCTTCAGGTTTTGGACTTAGCTGATGCTGTTTTCAGATTGAATGTATTATGCAAATAATAATAAAGTGACACTACCTAAAAAGCAAATCTGTTTTTTTCCTGTTTGTCCATACAGACATGTAAAATTTGCTTCCAGATGAGCTCTTGTTACATGTTTTTGTAAAGCTACAGATAGAATGAAACAAATAGTCGAAGTGATTTGATCTCTGAGGCCGAGCCTGCCCCCCCCCCACAGATGAAGCTCTTTTCAGCTGCCTGTATCTGGGATCTTGTTCTTTCAGTCAGGATCCAGACCTCATGACCATAAGAGAAGATCAGAACCCAAACAGACCAATAAATTGAGAGCTTTGCCTTTCAGTTCAGCTCCTTCTTCGCTATAACAGACTGACGTGGCGCCTTCATCACTGAGGACGAGGTCCCAACCCATCAGTCCATCTCCCGCTCCAGCCTGCTGTCACTAATGTACAAGACACCCAAATACTTTAACTCCTCCACATGAGGCAAAAACTAACAACCTTGGTAATTAATTAAATTTATTCAAATATATTTCAAGATGTACAGCCTTTATTTTTTAAATCACTATTGTTATAAGTGATGTAAATAATGTGTTTGTGTAGCAACACCACAAAGTGCTAAGTATTCTATGTATTGCTGAAAAATCTGTTTTTGGCTTTTAAAATGGACCACAAAATAATGACAAATTCTGTCTAGAAATATTATTCTCTGTGCAATGCATCTCCAATTAAAACTACGTTTCCCACAATGCAACATCGCTGCCGCGCCACACGGTTGGAAAAAAGACGGCGCGGCGCACGCGTCACGTCTATGTTGTTGTTTGTGGCGGTAAGATGGCGGCGCTCGGAGACACCTCAGCTCCGGGGGTTAACGGGTTAATACAACAATTCACAGCAATAACAGGTAAAAATAATCTTTTATTTAGCTTTCTGAGTATTAAGTTGATTTCGGTGCTCATAGAGCACGAGCTCTCTTGTCCCAAAACTCATGTAATTAGTGCGTAGATAAAGAAAACGGGAGCTTAGTCTTCCTCTTACGCTGTCAATGCTTTGCAGAAGGGAAAAACCATAGGCTCTATTTTTTCTAAACTCTAGTCAAATGCTGTGAATATTATACATATATCCTCAACTTTTAAATAGTAACTTCCATATTAACTAAATTATGTATTATTTTCCTCGTGATAGTTACAGCAAACATCATTTCGTTAGAATAGATGAATTTTATGACTGTTTTTGGTCGGTTGTTTTCAGGCAGTGTGTGGAATGGACGTCGGCTGTACAACATTCTCCTTCTTCATCACCAGCCTCATGTTGGGTTACTGTCACCTCCGCTGTCACTCTAACATCCAACACACTCGATTATTTTTCGTTTCAGTGTTATAAAAACTGACAATTTTAACACAGAATAGTTTTAGTGCAGTTAAAAAAGGCGCTCGGTGTTTTAATGAGAAGTTTTTAATCGGAATGGAGTCGCAGCTCAGAAAAGTCTAACGGTCATGCGCAGTAAAGACGGAAAGCTGCAGGGTTTTAAACGTTTCTCAAAAACCACGAAAACTTCGTTCGTGTTTTTCATATGTAATATGTTTTAGATTTAACAGACAGCGGAGGTTCCAGTTTGAAGGTTATCTGTTAAGAATTTCGTTAAAGCTCTTAAAATACTTTATTAAATTGGGTCCATATTTTATCCGAACTGTTCGGAACTTATTTGAGGAAATTTCTGGAGTATGACCGCAAACACCCGTTAAATAACTGCTTTAACAATTATCGACAAGTCACGTGATTATAGTTTTTTATATGACATTATCATGGTGATTATGGCTGTTACATTCATTACATTTAGTACTTGTTTGTAATAATTAATTGTTCTTTAATTACTTTAGGTCTTTAATTTCGTTTTTTTTATGTGTGCAAACTCTTATTTTTCTGTCTTTTTATACAACAATTTATTTTGTTTCATGTTGTTGCCTCTTTGAGCGGTTTTCATCCAGTAAATCAGAATTACTGAGCCTCCAAATTCCTCTCACTAAAAATCAATGCATGCTCACAGAGGTGTTCTGATGTGAGGCTTTGCTGCTAAATTCACAGGATTAATATAAACAAAATGTCCAAATTGATTCTGTTCAGTGCTACATCTGAAGCTACCAGGAAGTAACCAAGAAACATTGAATCATAACAGATGAAGTTGGTACAAATGATGAAAAAATAGATATAAAAGAGGATTTAATGTAAAAGTTATTTTATATTGTCTGTCAAAATCCTGATATAATAAAACACCAGCCAGTACAATTAAAGTTATTTCAGTTTCTACCTAATTTACATTAATTTCAGGTTTTCTCTGTGTTGCATTATGGCTGCATCTAATTTAAAAAAAAAATCATCATTGTAATTACTGTACAGTTGATCATTTAAATTTAACTCTTGAAACCTTGTTCTTTAAAACAAATAACAAAACAAATCTATCAAAGTTTTAGAAGTAAAAAAATACTTAAAAAATTATTTTGGAAATAAAGACAAGTTGTTCAGTTTTAATGTTACTGAAACAATAAAGAATTAGCAGCAGTATGTCTACAAAATGTGTCAAATGATGCAGAAACAAAAAGGTTTTGCATCTTATATCCAGATAACATTGCATCAGAGTAAATTCTGCGCAAGGTTCCATTTTAGGACCATAAATGTTTATTCATCAGCTGAGGAGTTCATTTAGATTCACATCTTATATCTGACAGGTGTGTGAGCAGATATGTGCAGAGACAGAGCTCATTTCATTTAATTAGACGTGACATACCCCTGAAGACAGTTTATTGAAGTAATGTTTTGAATAGCGTTTAATCAATTATCATGGAAACAACAATGGAACATTAAAAAACTGTTCCTGAAGACAGACTTCAGCCAGCTTGTGAGCTTTGTTTTTTGTTTACAAATCATACTGGTGAAATCAGTGTTTTACTCTTTTAACTATATCATATTTCAGTCATTTAATCTATAAAAATTTGATAGAAAAGAAATGTCTAAGTGTCTGAAAAAATCAGAACTTCTCTATTACCTTTATTTTGGAAGGGTTTATTTTTTGGAGGGTTTATTTGTTTGTTTTGCTTGTTAGAATCTGTGTTTAATGTGCAGCGTCATTAAACACAGATTCTTTAGAGAATAATGTTAAATCTGACTGTATGATGTTGACTGTAATGTCAGTCTATCTGCTCCCATCCCTCCTTTAGGGGCCACAGAGAGTGTAGGGAAACACATGCTTGAAGCATGTAACAACAACCTGGAGATGGCAGTGACCATGTTTCTAGATGGAGGCGGGATGCCAGAAGAACCCAGTACCAGCTCCAGTTCAGCAGCATCCAGCAGCAGAGCTCCGCCCACAGAGTGAGCTCACATTTATCTTCACCAGCTTGTCAAACTAACATGAAACCGACCTCACTGTGTCCGAGCTGATTGATCAGTCAGCTGCATGTTAATGAACCGATTGATTCTTTATTTGTTTGGTTGCTTTAAGTTTGAACTTGTTTTATGTCTCAGTGAAGTGCGAGCACCTATTCCTCAGAAGCAGGACATACTGGTGGAACCAGAACCACTGTTTGGAGGTATTAGGATACTTCTGATGTTTCTCTATCATCCAAGGAGAGTTGTGACCAGCTTCTGTGATGAAAGTGATGTTTTATCTGTTTGTTGTATATTCAGTGCCAAAGAGAAGACGACCTGCTCGATCGATATTTGACGGCTTCAGAGACTTTCAGACAGAAACAAGTGAGTATTTTCACACTTTTAAGATCTCATTGATTGTGGATAAATTTTAGTTTAACACAGTTAGATAATAACTAATAAAGAAAACTGTTTTGTGTCTGAAAGTCCGTCAGGAGCAGGAGCTGCGCAACGGAGGAACAGTGGATAAGAAGCTCAGCACCCTGGCAGATCTTTTCCGTCCTCCCATTGAGCTCATGCACAAAGGCAGCTTTGAGACGGTGAGAAATGGCTCGCAGGTCACTCGACACCACATCTTTCAGTTTGAGGGACTTTTCAGTGATTTCTTTCAGTCAGTGTATATTTTTACCAATTAAACCCCAGAATAAGTTTGGCAGGTGGTTTAAACTGCATGTGAGACATTTCAGTGTCGTTTTCTTATTGATGTGGAGACTCTATCTTTGCATCTTACAGGCTAAAGACTGCGGACAGCTTGAAAACAAGTGGCTAATGATCAACATTCAAAACGTTCAGGATTTTGCGTGTCAGTGCCTCAACAGGGACGTGTGGAGTAATGACGCAGTGAAGAACATCATCAGAGAACACTTCATATTCTGGCAGGTTTGCATTTTCAGAGCTTTTTATTGTTCCGTGTAGTCAGCAGCACCAAGTACAAACAAAAGCCCATTTTACACATGAGATAGGAATCTTTAATCTGTTCCAGCACCGTCAGCACCAGCATAGAAAACACAATGTGAACAACCGAGTTTCTCCAAAGCACGTGGGCGCCATGCAGTCCTGTTTAATGGGTTCTTCTCCTGTAAACTTGGTTGTCCAAATATCTAAAAACTTCAGATTTTCTGCAGTATTTTTCAGGAATCGCTCTAGTATATGTTGGAGTTTAATAGCAGATGTTTTGTTTAGGATTTTCAGGAACATAAATATTCATTCGAAAAACGTAAATAGAAATTTAGAAAAAAAATCCAACTGAAAAATACCAAAACTATATAAAAACTGAATAAATATGATGCTTTAAACACAACAGCAACCCGCAAAAACACTCTAGCAACATCTAAATCTTCAATCTGTTTGACTTTGTGCAAATCATTTATAACATTAAATGAAAAATACATTTTCTTAGCAGCAGGATCATAAATACATGTAAGAAGAGTTGATGTTTAATTCTAACCCTCATGTTTTGTTCTGCCACCAGTGTTGTGTGTTTGTTATTGATATAAACATGAAAACAATCATACAAGACCTGTCACCCTTCATTTTTCACGTATCATAAAAGAAAACAGAATATTTCTTCTTGTCTAACTCCACAAGTCCTTGTTTTTGTTTTCTAACCCTGCTGTAAGTTCAGTTTTGGTTTGGATTCACTTTATAATCTGTATATTACAGTAGATCTTCTCTCTTGGCAGGTTTATCATGACAGTGAAGAAGGACAGAGATACATCCAGTTCTATAAGCTGAACAAGTTTCCCTACATTTCAATCCTTGATCCACGAACAGGTGAAGACTGAAGCATAACAATCAATTTGACTTTTATCCTTATTTATTTTATTTGCTCTGTGATTTTTGACTATCTTTTATTGTCTTGGCTTAACTGAATGCATGTTCAGACCGCGTTTAAGTTGAACTTTAAAAAAGCAAATTGTGATTTTATCACAACTATTTATATTATTTTTAACTAGTGGTGGTTTTTAACTACTTTAGACGTTACTGAACAATACAACAACAGGAAAAAAACAGAAAAGAAAATAAATAATTTAGGCCAAATTATATTTTGTATAGATTTGTACCAGTTTGTGCAGTGAAGCAGTAGATGGTGCAGTTTGTCCCTCCGAACAACAGGGCAAGGTGTTTTAGATGTTTCTGTGTTTCAACACACCTGACCCGAATCCTCAGCACGAAGCCCGTTATTGACCTGTTCATCAGGTGTGTTGAAGCAGGGAAACATCTGAAACAAGCAGGATAGAAGCTCTCGAGACCTGGACTTCTAAATAATTCATTAGCTGTATTCACTCAACAGAAATAAAGAATAATTCTTATTTATTTATCACCACAGAAACAGTTAAACATGCACCTTTTTTCATTGTGAGCAGTAACACGAAGCGACAGGTAATACGCTGATCAACACAACTGCCTAGATAATAGCAAATATGGAGCAAATCACCAACTCCGAGTTATGTTAACATGTTAACAGAACAAAGACAGATTTAATCATGAAGGAACGTGAGTGTGTTCAGTTATCTTTGACTGATCGTCAACATGTCACATCTCTCACCCTGATCTTAAATACTTATAAACCTTCAGCTCATATTGAACTTCTGTTTCAAACTGTCTCAACACAGGCCAGAAAATGGTGGAGTGGAACCAGCTGGATGTGGCGTCATTCCTGGAGCAGGCGAGCGGCTTCCTGGCAGAGCACGGGCAGCTGGAAGGGCCATCCTGTCACGCACCTCCTGCCAAACGAGCTCGCTCAGTGAGTCTCTTATCTCGTCTCATTTGTTTGATTCTTAACTCACTGCTTGATTTACAGCTAATATAAGTCAGACATTCTCAGTCATGTTTGAAAATACTCACACTGTCATCAGTGTTCATACATTTTAAGCACTGACGTGTTAAATGTTGGTGTCAAACATCAACAAGTCGTGGACTGAGTTGACTCCTCTTTGTTTTGTCTTGTACAGCTGCTCACTGTGTTTTCTGTTCCAGGAGAGTCTTATTGATGCCAGTGAAGACAGCCAGCTGGAGGCAGCGATCCGAGCCTCCCTACAGGAGACCCACTACGAATCCTCAAATGTCCCCGAAGCCCCCGACTCTCCCCGATCGGAGGACGAATCAGACGCAGAGCCCTTTTCTGACAGTGAGGGACCCATCTCTGTTGATGGCTCAGACAGCGAAACACCAACCCCCCATGAAGAAAAAAGTCCAGCCAGCAGACACACGCCGGTCCCTTCGACCATGGCGGCCCAACAGCGTCTACATCCAGATAGTTCTACATCTTCCCACAGAAAGTCTCTGTACAAAGAAAACAATCACAGTCACAAGAAAGAGGAAAGCAAAAAGAACCACCTGGAGCCCTCGTCTGCTGCTCCGAGTCACCCTCACCCTGACGCTGACTCCGGGGGGAACCACTGCATCTCTCAAACCAAAAGTGATGGAACTCCCAGCACCACAACTTATGACGTGGACTGTCCTGATGACAACGGTACCACAAATACTAACCTGTTTTGAGACATATGACATGTTTGCTTCTTATTTCTTATCTATCTATATTTACACTGTGAGTATTTGCGGCACAGCAGGAGGGAATATCAGCTCCGTGTCCTTAATGTGCTGTTTCTGGCACCCAATATAAAACATGGCAGTGTCTGTAAACAGGATGTTGTTACTTTATGTTACATTAAGTGGCAAAAAATGTCAAAAAATATCAGGCATAAACTTTGATGGTTCAGCTTGGTGCTGTAAAAGTTCTAATTCAGTGTTTTTGTTTTTGACAAAAGGTCCCAAAGCGAGGTTGATGCTCCGTTACCCGGATGGACAGAGGGAACAGATTTCTTTGTCTTCTAAAGCAAAACTTTTGGTCAGTATTCTGAACAGTTTCTCTCGTTTGAACTGAAATGGGAACCATTTTTTTTTTTATTTAATTCCTTCTGATTTCCATCCTTTCTTTCTTCAAGGCCTTGGTGAGACACGTCCAGTCCAAAGGTTACCCAAATGAACGCTTTGAACTCGTCACCAACTTTCCCAGGAGGAAGCTCGCCCACTTGGACTATGACATCACACTGCAAGAGGCGGGGCTTTGTCCACAGGAAACTGTATTTGTGCAGGAGAGGAACTAGCCTTTCCAGAAACATTCACTTTCTGCTTGTTTGTATCTGTCTCGCCCTTTCACCAAGAATCTGGGTCAGCGATGCCGGGTTCCATCCGGGAGTTTTTGGCATTGGAAAAGAATCCCATGTTTTTTGCCAGGACAGGTAAAACGGATGGACAATTTTTACTGCTACTCCACTCCACTATTCTCATTCATTGTCTTCACTGACAGCATAATCCCTTCATAGTGCTCCACCGTTTGGCCAGTAAGGTGTAACAGACATCAACACTTCCTTAGAGGTTTTTTTTTATTAATACTCTCTAATTTGCTCTAATGCATCTCTTTGAACATTCAGTATCATCACACACACACACACACACACACACACACACACACACACACACACATAAACAGACAGAGTTCCTGTCAATAAACCTCACTAATTGACTGGGTTACCAAGGACTTGTACAAAAATACTCTTACCTCCCAGAAAATATGTTAAATGTCAGAGTTTATTTTCTATATCTTCTTATTTTTGTCTGTACATGGACAAACTAAAGGGAGGCTCATTCATTTTTTTTTCTCATCGTTGTAATTACCTGGAAGACAAAAGGATTCAGAAAAGATCCAGAAATGGCAAATCAGTGAAAAGTGTTTTTGATGCAGAAGGGAGTGAATGGAAGGTTGGACCTACACACTGTACAGCCACAGATTAAAAGACTGATATCTAGTTGTAGGAATTGTTTTCTTTTTTTTTTTTATATGCTGACAAGAAAATATGCTGATGTTGAAATATAACAACAACAAAAAAAAATCCAAGAGATTCTGCTTGGTCTTTTGTTAATACTTAATGTTTTGATGCATCTTTTTTCCTCGTGTTTCCAATTTCAAACACAGATTTCTTCCATTTTACACACCCGTTAGTTTCAAGTGTCTCTGATTTACCTGGTGTATTGTCAGTGCTGTTATTCGTTCATGACTGATAAGCAAATATTTAGATTTATCTCAGAACATGACAGCTGTGTTTCTCTGGACTTCTTCACAGCTTTTCTTTACGGACAGCTGGTGGTGGACTTGTGCCTTAGATGTCAGCGATTACTGTAAAGACCGTTAGTTAGTGTTGAAAATACAGGTTTTAAAAGATTCAGATACATTTAAGTGCTTTGGGGTGAAAAGGAGTTTCTGTTTCCAAACAAAGATCTCAAATCGTTTGCAGTTGTGTTTTTATTTCTGTATTTGCAGTGAAATAAGTTCTGAACAAGCTGCATAGAAGAATATAGTCATTGAGTTTTTTATTGTAACCTACTTGCAGTTCACTTTTAAAATTTTTATCCTTTTAAACTGACAGATCAAACACATAATAAGTGTTTCTTTGGATCTTTTCATTCCACTGGAAACACTTTAATCTGAATTTATAGTGATTACAAGAAAAAAAAAATCCCTGAGCAGGTTTAATGATGATAATAAAGCTGTTTTAGTCCAAGTTGATGTAGCTGCTGTACAGTGGGACTCCAACCAGCTCAGGAATCTGGTTATTAATAACTATTTTTTAAATGACATTACACGATAAAATAAAAACACTGTCCAGAAAAAAATGTTCCTCATAAAAAAGCAACAGAAACTTATTAAATGTACAAAAGATTCCAGATGAGACACGGAAAACACACGACGCAAAACCTGACAACTTTAATCACTTCCAGAACAAACAAGCCACGTGTTTTTTAAGTTTCTAAAACTTAAAAACTGAAATGGATGTTTGAAAATGCAGTTAGTTCAGCCTTCAAACAACACACACAACATCTAAATGTCTTGGATTGCTCTTCATACTGTCTAGACCTGATTAAAAATCTATAATCAGAGTTAATCATTCATCTTGTATGTCTGACTTTACAGTCTTTTGCACCTTCCTTCAAATATTATGTTTGTCAAATTTTACCTCATAAAAGTCTTTTATTTTTTTTGTTTTTATCCAGGTCAGCATCTTGAACTTGTTTTTTAAGATTCTGGCTCATTTAATAAAAAGTCTCCGCTGACATCAGTGTCAGTTCGGGTTAACGGTCAGAGTTGAGCAAAAAAAAGACTCGCAGCTGAACAAACAGACGAACTGGGTTTCTGCTGTCGCCGTGTGGATTTTACAGTTGGTGACGTGCGTTTCTTCACCAGCTGTTCGGTCTCTAAAGGACAAACGGATCCTTCTATAAGAAAAGACCCTTCATCTGTATGAAATAAAAGATTAACCTGTTCACTTGTTTCTGGAATTCATGTCAAAGTAGTTGAGATGAAACACTTTATTTTATTTTGTAGACCTACATTTCTTATTACAGATTATTATTTTTTATCTGTGTAAGATCCACAAGGGGATTAAAGGTTTCAGTCCAGCATTAATAGCCAATCAGAGCTGAAATTATAATAAAGGTATCCAAAAGTGGGGTGGAGGGGGGGCGGGGGGTGTCTGTTGCATAACGGGCGGCTACCCCCATCATCTACTGGCCTTTCATCAGGTTCTAAGAAAGAATCAATACAAGTTAATGTGTCAACGAACAGACTCAGACGGAGCACGTCACCTATTTTAGTCATAAAGAAGAAAAACGTAAATTAAACCAAAGTAAAATGAAGAACTCAGACTGACGGTTCGTTTCTAAATGTGGGTGTTAAAGAATCATTATCAGCAATAAAGTACCACATTTAGCTTCCCTCTCGCATCTCAGTGCAAATATAAAATCACAGTTTAACACTTTTCATGTTAAAACAAATAACAGGAACCCTGTAAAAAAAAAAAAAAAGACTGATGTTGGTGTCTAATAAAAAATGCTGTTTTTAACCTGCAGTGTTTAGCAGAATAAAACTCACTGATTTAATCTCATTTCTCATCAGTCACACCAATCACCTGGATCTAAAACAAATCTTTAATAAAACATACAAATATATTGGAAATAAAGTGTGATTTTACAAAATGTAGTATTTTCCTTCTTTAATTAGCTGCTAAATTCTTCTTGTTTGTATAGAAATAGTTCAGAAAAACATAAAACAAGCTAATTACTGTGCAATGAATGTGGTAAATGTGGTCCAAAGCGCAGCATGGATGTGAGATTAGGAGGTGTGACTCTACTGGTGAGTAACATGTCAGCACAGATTGACAAATGTAGAGTCATCTGCGACAAGGCGACACAAATTCACTCAGAGTCATCGGATCAGGATGTCAACGAGGAGGACAAACACATACAGACAGAATCAGATGACAACCTCGTTTTAGTTGAGCTTTTTTAATAAAAAGTGGTGAGTAAGAATAAAGCTAATACAAAAAACAAAAATAAATCAAATTTTAAAAAATATTCTCAAATCAAGCAGATAAGGTTATGGAGTTTGGATTTTTAACTCAAAGTACTTTGATGGAATCATATAAATAAATTAAAAATGACTACAATTCTTATTAATAACAATAAAAACAAACCACAATATTTGTACTTATTCAAGTTTTTTTGGGGGGGGTCACATCTGTATTTTTTACAAAATCAAACTCAAATGAAGTTGCACTGTTCATTGTTCAAGCATATTTTTATTGTTACAACAATTTAAAGTATTAAACATTTTTATTTATTTTAGGTTTGAACCCAGAAAACAAAGACAATAAAGATTCAAGCAGCTCTGCCTTGTTTTTCTTTTTAATATACAACCAAATACATTTTGCACAAACAGACCAAAAGCAAATAAAGAAGATGGAGAAATTGATCCAAACAAAGCAAGAAGACCACATCTAGTTGTCAGGGTCAAAGGTTAACATCAGATCATTGTGTTTGGATCAGCTGGAAGTCACTCGGCAGTGACTGGCTGCTGCACTGCAGGCTGTATCTGAACAAACAAACAAACACAACCATCTGCAGATGAAAGATCATTTGATAAAAAGACTCTCATACCCTTCACATCACAATGTATTTATTTATTATTCACACCTTTCACACATTTTCCTCAAGAAGTGAGTGACAATCTTTATCAGTAAATGAACAGCTTTGTTTAATGTTTTTTTTTAATTCTTAGATTAGATTCTTACTTTTTTCAACATGAACGTGCAGAAAAAAATGTTGAAATGACCCATTCTCTATTTCAGAAGAGTCAAAATCCTTTTTATTGGTCCTGTAGGTGCAATTTCTCAAAAAGAGGCCTGACAACATACACCATCAGTTTGACCCATTCCCTCTGCCGTAGATTTCCAAATGTAACGCTTCGTCTTTCATAATTATGTATCTGCCAATGTTAAATGACTTCATGAGCGACAGAGATAACACATCAGTTATTTACTTTCAGCACGTTAGTCGCTGCATGTTACAAATTATTGTTAAAAGTCTGTAAATCTGCTGACTTGTCTCTGTAAATGAGCTGCACACACACGAGCACGTCTTTTGGTGCAGATATCTGGTTCTTGGTTGTTATTTTACAAGTAAAATCTGCAACATTTAGTCGTGGTTGTTGGACTTTGAGTCACTGAAATGACCAGCAGGATACAAATAGTGACATTGTGAGATTTTGCCATGACGGGATCAGGTTCAGGGTCAAACGGGATTAAATGGAGTCAGGAATATAAATGAACTCTTACCAAATTGCAACTCTCTAAATAAAATGTTGAGCAACATCCAGTTGTCCTGTTTTTTTTTTTTTTTTTTGACTCATCTCGTTTGTCCTTATCAAAAAATGTGCTTGATGTTCTGTTCTTCTCGATCCTTCTCCTCCTCCAGTGTTGCTCATCAGTCCGTCATGCGTCCTGCAAGCGGACGAAACATGGAAAAGTCTCTGAGAGACACAAAGCAAAAATCAGAGCAATAAAACAAACATTAATGTGGAATAAAGGATTAAATCAATCACATCCTGGATCGTCCCAACATGCACCATCATATGTAAATAATCAAAGAAAAAAGTAATAGACCTTATTATAAAAGGCATTAAGTTTGCAGTGTTTATCAAATGGAACAAAGGAGGAGGGTTTTGTCTAATCAACATGAACCTTAAGCTCCTGTTAGGTAATATTGGTTTTGTGTGCAGGGTAAGTAGGACAAACAGCTTGAAACACCAGCGTGCATTATTTTTTAACCATTGAAGGTAATCAACTTAATTTTCTGACTGAATGAACCTGATCTAACGGACAAAATTCACATTTTTTTGCATTAAACTTTATGAAACACCATGCTGTCATGTCTGTCTCGGTGTAATGTGTTTGCTCCAGCAGTGAGTTCAGCGTCACGCCAGTTCTATGATGTATTTTCCATTTTGATCCACAATTTCATTGTGTAAAAATATATAAAAAAAACAGGAATTTTACTAGTTTTGGACTTCAAAGCTGAGGTTTTTGCTCCCATCAAAAATGCTTGTTTTGCTCTTTTCAAACAGTCAGATGATAAATGACTCAGTTAATCAATCACTTCACTTTCTTTGTCTATAAATGGAGTCTGAAGGAGTGAGACAGAAACACAATGCAGTTCAATATATACACACACATTTATATAACAAAAATCAGTTAAACTTTGAGGAAAAAAAATAGAAAAGAGCATCTCATTCCTGTTTTTTTTTTTTTCAGTTTTCTGTCTCTTATTCCTGCAAGAATGTTAACAATTCAGACTATTTCCAATAATTGTCTGTGAATTTCCATTATGTGGAAATTTCAGATATACCGTGTAATATCTCCCCGTTTTTCCCCTGTGTATCAGTACACCAAAGTACACAGGAGCACACATTGGGAAACCTGAGCAAACTGTGGTATTTTATCTCTGGGTCAGTTCCAGTCAGGTTCCCTATAAAAGCCTCAGCTCCCTCTCAGACTGTCTGCTCTGCCGCTCAGGTCAGGAGACTCCTCCATCCCACACACTCAGTCCAACATGAAGCCTCTCCTCTTTGTGGCTCTGCTCGGCTCCTTTGGTAAAGACTTTTAAAAATATTGCACAAACTGTTTTAACTAAAGTCGGTTTAATGATGATTAAAAAAGATGTCTTTTGTTTTTACAGCCGCTGCATTCGGCGCCCCTGCTGAGAAGGTGAAATGGTGTGTAAAGTCGGACCAAGAATTAAAGAAATGCACGGATCTTGCAGCTGCAGCTCCCACCTTCTCCTGCGTGAAAAAAGAAAACACCCTTGAGTGCATTATTGCAATTAGGGTAAAGAAAATCAATATTAGTTATTGCATTTTTTAGGTATAAACAACTAATTCAAGCATGTAATCTTTAGACTTGTCTGTGTACATAGTTTCCCAAACTACTATGTTTATCTAGTACCAAATAATCATGAAGAGTTCTACATTACTGCAGTTTAAACTAAATATTTTATCCATATGTGCCAGAATATTTACAAAAAAGAGACGTTCACTCGACAGTTTTAACCTTTTAAATTTCATTTGAAACAAAAGTTTTAAACACAAATAAAAGTATTAAAATAAGCTTAAAATAAGTCATTTTAAATATTTTAGACAAATGAATAAATCACCACAATGTCAGCTGATTTAGTTTGACAAACATTTAAAAGCTCCACTGAAATTTATAAGAATATAAATGTGTTTTAGAAGCATTTAAGACGTCCAGTGTGTTTTTTTTTTTTTTTCCTGCAGGCTGGTGAAGCAGATGCAATCACAGTGGATGGAGGAGACGTTTATACTGCTGGACTGAACAACTACGACTTGCATCCCATCATTGCTGAGGACTACGGAACACGTATGTTCGCTCTCTAAATGTCTCTTTATGAATGAAACTAAAGCATGAGGACATTCTGTAACGCTGTGGTTTGCATCTCCCCACTTTCAGCTACAGACACCTGCTACTACGCAGTCGCCGTGGTGAAGAAGGGAACTGGGTTCGGCATCAGAGAGCTCGGAGGGAAGAAATCATGCCACACTGGTTTGGGGAAGTCCGCAGGCTGGAACATTCCCATTGGAACGCTGGTGTCTATGAACATTATTCAGTGGGCTGGTGTTGAAGACAAACCAGTGGAGGAGGGTGAGTTTTTATTTCTGCACAATCTGCAGAAAAAATGAAATTCAGAAGATCAAAACTGTAAAACAAACAAACAAAAAAAAAATCATCTGTATGAAAAATTATGGGTGTATTTTGTCCTTTTTTTCAGCGGTGAGCAGCTTCTTCCAGGCCAGCTGTGCCCCGGGAGCAACGAGGGGCTCCAAACTGTGCGAGCTGTGTAAAGGTGACTGCTCCAGGTCCCAGAAGGAGCCGTACTACGATTACTCTGGAGCCTTCCAGTCAGTAAACTTCCTGCTCCTCCAATAAGAAAAGCTGTTTCATGGTATCTAAAGCCTGTTACACAGTATTAATACAGGTTTTACTTCCAAACAGGTGCCTGGCAGAGGGAACCGGGGACGTGGCTTTTGTGAAACATCTCACTGTACCTGGTCAGTGTCAGAAATATAATATTAAATATTACTGAAGTGAGCAGATATTTTAAATCTGTAACATGAAAAAAAAAAAACATGCAATAAGCAAGTACATCTGGATCAGTCTGCATAATCAAAGCAGATAATCAATAATCAAAATGTTTGATGATTTAAGGCTCAAAACAGCAGCGGCTACAGATCTTAATTAACATCTTAATTTACACAACCAAACATAAAATATTTTAAAACTACAGTGTTGTGTTTAATCTTCGTGATTTCCACAGTGAAATTAAAAACTGGATTTAAAGTCTGATTTTCAGTCTGGAGGACGATCACAAGATTTCTTTGAAAATTATTCTTTCAGATTCCGAAAAGTCCAAATATGAGCTGCTGTGCAAAGATAACAACAGAGCGCCTATTGACAACTATAAAACCTGCAACCTGGCAAGAGTACCAGCTCATGCTGTCATCACTCGCAAGGACCCACAACTTGCTGACTTAATCTGGAATAGCCTCAATGGCGTGCAGGTGAAATAAAGACTTGTTTAACTGCAGGAATTTGGGAAATCCCAGCTGAAAAACTGATGCATTTGGTTTGTCTTATATCCCTTCAGAACTTCAACCTTTTCTCCTCTGAGGCTTATGCCCCTGCCAAGAACCTGATGTTTAAGGATTCCACTCAGAAGCTGGTGAGACTTCCCCCAAACACAGACTCCTTCTTGTATCTGGGTGCTGAATACATGAGCGTCATCAGATCCCTTAAAAAAGGTAAGATGAAAGAGGAACTCCCACAAATCCAGCAGATTGAAATGTTTATTAGAGCGACGTGAGCCTGACTCATGGTTTACCCCCCCACCCCTCCAGAGCAGACCCCAGGTACTGCATCTCCTGCTATTAAATGGTGCGCTGTGGGCCACGCTGAGACCGCAAAGTGTGACACATGGAGCATCAACAGTGTGAACGATGACAGCGCCTCCGTGGAGTGCCAGAATGCCCCGACAGTAGACGAGTGCTTGAAGAAGATTATGGTACAATCTTATGAAAACATGTGACTAAAGGAGAATTTTGCGGGTTGAGGCATCAGTTTTTTTTAAATCTTATTTGCTTTCCTCTGCAGCGTAAAGAGGCAGATGCGATGGCGGTGGACGGTGGCGAGGTGTTCACAGCTGGAAAGTGTGGTCTCGTTCCTGCAATGGTGGAGCAGTACGATTCAAGTATGACATGGAAATAAAAAGATTATCCTGCTTATATGCTTCTTTTGATTTATGTGTTAATTTATGCGTGTTTTGTTTTGTTTTTTTTCTCTACAGCAAAGTGCAGCTCCTCTGGAGGTACTGAACTTATCTATGATCTCAAGCTTTAGCAGTAAAGACCAATTTTCAGATTGCAGTCTCACACATTTAAAACAAAAGCTAAAGAACAAGAGCTTTAACCAACAAAACATTACGTTTTGTAAACTGAATCATCATCTTTTAGCCTTTATAAACAATGTTTGTGTATCTTCTTGCCTTTAACTATCATCTTTCTGTCCTTTCAGCCGAATCCTCTTCTTACTTTGCTGTCGCTGTGGTGAAGAAGTCTTCAGGAGTGACCTGGGCGACCCTGAAGGGGAAGAGGTCCTGTCACACAGGCATCGGCAGAACTGCTGGTTGGAACATCCCCATGGGTCGCATCTATGACCAGACCAAAGACTGTGACTTCAGTAAGTGACGGACTCTTTAACTTACACCTGTAAAACAGGAGATAGTAGAGTGTTCTGAGTGACGGTGTTTCATTTCGTTCTCAGCTCAGTTCTTCAGCAGTGGCTGCGCCCCCGGGGCTGAGGCAGACAGCCCGTTCTGCAAGCAGTGTAAAGGCAGCGGCAAAGCTGTGGGAGACGAGGACAAGTGCAAAGCCAGTGCCAACGAGCAGTACTACGGCTACGCTGGAGCCCTCAGGTGCGGTACCAAGCGACAGTGTCTCTACATACAATTAAAGTTAGAGAAAAATGTTCATTCCAACTGAAAACGTCACCATGATGACAATCAATTCATGAAATCTTTTCTTCAAGTCAAGTCCAACTTATCGTCTCTTTGTGTTTACAAAGTACATGACAGCTGAATGAGACGGTGTTCTGATTAAAATTCAAGGAATCTCTTTTCAGAAGTGTAAAATTATATAAGGTGTATGATTTCAGATGTCTGGCTGAGGATGCTGGTGATGTCGCCTTTGTCAAACACACAACAGTTCTGGAGAGCAGTGATGGTAAGAAGCAGATCTTTATATTCCCTGTAAAACAGTCACATTCCTCGACATTCTGTCTCATTCCTTCAAATTTTACCTTTTTCACCAGCCAATAACTACCAGCTGATCTGTCCTGGGAAAGACCCAGTGCCGGTCTCTGATTACGCTTCCTGTAACCTGGCTCTTGTGCCTGCACACGCTGTGGTGACTCGCCCTGAGATCCGCAACGAGGTGGTCCGCATCCTCCAGGACCAGCAGGTCAGTGAAGACCTGAAGGGTTTTCTTTCCAGACAGGAAAGGGATCGTGTTCTATGTTCCACATTGCCACTTGAAATATTATTTGTTTTGCTTTTTCTGTCCAGACCAAGTTTGGATTGAGTGGAAGTGACCCCACATTCCGACTGTTCCGGTCTGAGAATGGCAACAACCTTCTCTTCAAGGACTCTACCAAATGTCTTCAGGAGATTGCAGCTGGAACAACTTACAGTCAGTTTTTGGGACAGGAATACATGACCGCCATATCCTCACTCAGACACTGCAGTGAAACAGCTTCAGGTAAAAGGTTTTGCTCGTCTTTCGCACACATGTGCACCGGCACATTTCGACTCTGTTAATTAAGAAAAAAACATGTTTTTGTTTTTTCTTTTTTCCACCAGATCTGGAGAAATCTTGCACTTTCCATACGTGTCAGCAGGCCTGAAGCTGAAGTGGATCGTCCAGGTTCCTCAGCTGGTTCCCAATGATTCAGCCATCTTACCCACATTTTCCAACACTCGATAACCAAATTGCGTTGTGTTTTTTTTTTTTTTTGTTTGAAATGATCTTGTAACTCAGTTTTTGTACAATTATCACAGGGAAATCACAACCTTTAAAATCAATAATCACACATGTTATAATGTCAATGGGAAAAACCCTATTATTCTTCTTTTGTTACAAGATCAGCTGTGTTTAGTTACGAACTGCCTGACTTTTCTCAAATAAAACCTTTTCAAAGCTCTTATATGTGCAGAGTGTGTTTTTGTACGGTATCACAGTTTTCAAATGAGATTTTCTTTTTGTATCTCCTATAGTTTAACTATTTGAACTGATACAGCCACTAAGCTGGCAATTTTTACAATCCCATTAAATAAGAAAGAAATTATTGTGTAAAATGAAGGAAAACAATCACATACATTTAAATTAAAAGGCTTAGATGTTATATTATATAGATAAAAAAAGAAGTTTGATCCAAACTCTGTTGGAAAGTCGCGACTTCCATTCATCTGTTATAACACTGTACAAATGTTACATCTTTAAAGAGGCCATTTCATACACACTTCAGGACTTTGTGGTTATTTCTTAAGTATTAACCAGTAATATGAAACATTTTATATCTAAAAAACGTCAGGAAACACTGATTAACAGACCTTTCAATCTGTCTGCATTAAAATTCGGGTGGTTCTGGCTCCTTCCGTCAGGCTGCTTCGTCACAGCTCGTTCATATTCATTGTTCGAATGTGCTGGACTCTGATTGGCTAACAAACTAGCCTATGAGAGCAAGGTATACTGTTTCCTGCCCCGCTGTGTGTGGCAACGTCAGACATCGTGTCTTTCTGTTTGCTTTGTTATGCTACAGCTTTTAGCCAGCAGCATGCTAGGCGTGGTTTCAACTGTCGGAGCTGCCGAAAATGAACGAACAAAAGAGTTGTGACGAAACAGATACCGGCCGTTCGGACTCGGGAGAACTCGGGTTTTTATCGCCATCTGTGTAGTTTGAGAGATAAAAACTGAAAGAGAAGTTGTTGACCTGTTTTCACACCCACTATGAAGGTAAGAACACCTGTGGAGCTAAAATATTCAACAGAAACCTCAGAAAAATCGTTTTTAATGGAAGGGCCTCTTGAACTATAGGATGACTTTGACCAAAACATATAATAATGCTGCTACACTTGTAGTCGTTTAATGACAAACTCTCAAAAAACATCTTCCTCCCTTTCATTAATAGACCTGGAATAAATTAAAAAAATCAAAAAGTAGATGCAAACGTATAAAATAAGAAATGCTGAAATAAACATAATAGAAAATGAAGAATTTAAACAACACTGTAAATATAGTTCAAGTTCAAGTTCAAGTTCACTTTAGTTATAAAGCACTCTTGCGCTGACAGGCAGATCAAGGTGCTTTACATCAATAAAAACGGGAGAAAGAAATAAAGCAAAAAATTGCATAAAAACAGAAATTAGAAACAAAACATTTAAAAAAACAATAAAACAATTAAAAGTTGCACAGCAACTAAGTACCAAAGGCTTTATAAAAAAGAAATATAGATAAATAAATGCATAGAGAAAAATGCAAATACATTTACAACATTTACTATCTGTTTTGTTTTGTTTTTGCAGAAGCTGCATTGCCATCCCTCATATTTTCTTCTGAAATATTCTAGTTGTTTGTAGCATTTGGTCTGAATTTTAAGAAAACTTTATTACCCACATACACAGTTTATACCACACAGCTGATCTCAACTCTACACAAGGAGATAACTAAAAAGCTATTAGTTTGAGCCATGCCTGTCCAACCGCATCCATAAAGAACACAAAACAATTTGGATCGTGCTAAAAGTGTTTTGGGTCCTGTGTCTCGCAAACAAATGCCCCCCCCCTCTGTCTAATCTGAGTTTATACAGTACTGTGCAAAAGTTTTAGGCAGAGGAAAATATCTAAATGAAATCATAATTTTAATATTAGCAGCTGTAACTAAACAGGATCAATTCACTCAGTTTGTGAAGGAACTCAGTCACTACACAATCTACAAATAATCTGTGGCCTTATGGCTCACTCCAGCAACTAACAGCATCCTGCTATAGCAGAACAGCAGTAATATTTACATGTTTGTTTCATCAGAACACTGATGTTTACAGCACATATTGATATGATTCATATTTTATAAAAATACAGTTTCTGCAGCATTTTTTCATACTTTTGCACAGTACTGTATGTCAGAGGATTTTTGTGTATTTTCATTTTTGCTCTCACTTTCTGAATCTCTGAGGTCAGTCTGTGTTTCTGCACTTGCAAATCTGACTAATGTTGGGTCACTCTGTGGTCATGTGACTTGTTTTTGTTGCAACATGTTGTAATTTGTAATAATTCATGGGAGGACATTTTAAATCATATCTTTATCTAAAGTTTGGGAGTTTGTATTTTCTGTGTCATTGAATTTTTGTTTGCTATAAAAACTAAACCAAGTATTTGAATAAATCTTGTTTTTTTATCTACATGTAAATTTTACTCAGGGATCATGGACATGATCGTATTTTCATTATTACAGTATTTTTAAGACTAAAATGTAACTCATTGCTCCCCTCGTCCCTCTCTAAGCAGAATAATTGAAACTCCTGTATCACGTGATCAAGGCATTGGCATCAAATTGTAATTTCCTGAAGTCACCCATGCGGCTTGGAGGCGCACCGGCTCCACACAGCAGAAACAGCTCTATGGCCTCTGTGTGAGCCTCCTCTGACGAGACTTGTGCACATACCTAACCGGCAATCCATCACCATCGACGCCTTGATCATGGACCTGTGGTCCAGAGGCTTATCTGGGGGTCATCGGAGATGTCAGTAGTATTCCTGAAAAAAATTATTATTAGATTTTGAGCATTGTCACTTTTGGACGTCCTGGGATTTAAAACGAAGTGACAGTAGTAGCACTCACCCCATCTGCCGGTTAGCCATTTAAGAAGGGCAACACTCGTCTGTTGAAGTAAAGGACAAGACAACAATCTTTTAATAACAGAAGACTGATCAGAGGCTGAAACTCGACTTCGTAGCTTGCAACACTGTCACTGTTGGTACCTGGTAAGAATAAAAAAAAAAAACGGTTGTGAAGCTAAGTATACCGCAGGGCTTCTGACTTGTCGAAGGCATGTAGGCTGAGCAGGCCCTGCCGGCTGTCAATCTAGATAACATGCAAGCTAATTATACCTTTTTTCAAAACAAACAAACAAAATGATCATATAGTATTTTTATTAGAAGAGTTTTTCGTTTATGGCTACTTAAAGTTTGGGTCCTCTTTAGCTTAGCTAAAGTTATCCTGACGTTAGCTAAATGACAGTTGGTAGCTAGTCTTGACCGGTGTTGTACCGAAAAAAGTGCCCCACTGCTTATCGTTATCACTACCCATAGTTAGCATTACGGTCAACGTATTCGTGGTATAAGAGGGGTTTTACTGCTCAGAAAAAAACCTAAATGGTAAACGTGTGGCCTAAGCAAATGTAACTGGTTAGGTTATGAACTGAAGACTTTAGTGAATGTCAAGTTTCATTTTAACGTGGAGCCTGTTGGGCCTGCTAAACAACACGGACATGTGAGCTAAATCACTGGATAACGTTGACAAACATTAGATTTCCCATAACTTAATTAATGTCAGTGTGACAAAACTTTAGCTAAGACGGGTTTATTTATCATTGTTGTATATCTAGTGTAAACGCGTGTCCTTCGGCTACCAAAGTGAATACGTTAAGGTTAAAGCTACTAAGCCACGTAGCGTAAGTGCAGAACATGCCCGTTGTAGCGGGACACGTAACGTTAGCTGGCTAACGGTCTAAAAGCTGACACATTAGCGGGCCACTAAATTTAAATTTGTCCCACATATTTACTAAGACGTAATAATGTTTTCGCTAATCACTCGCCATATTTAAATACAGTTCACACACATTTTAATTCACCACTGTAAGCTTAAACATATGGTAATATTGTGCGTTCAAGGCATGGCATTAGCTAATGCTAACTAGTTCCTGTGTCAGCAGGTGGATGCTTCAAGTCAGTTCTAATCGTAGTGTAAATTCACTGTGGCATACGCTGACTAATTACAAAAATCTAAAAAAATATATATATATTTTTTTTTTTTAATATTCAACCCGGACTCTTTAAGTTGATGCCAGATTTGGCATGAATCTCGCATTATTTGAACAGTCTATTTGAACAGATGGAGCTAGCACAAGCCTGTGTTAACACAGAAAGTGAACTTTGACCCGAGGTATCCATTTTCTTAAACATACTGAAAATCAGACCGAATAAGGTAATTTGAAAAAAAAATTTCTCAAATATCCTTAAACAATTAGTTCCCCACATCTGTTTGCTTTTGTATATCGGCCTGACCTTTTCTTGATGATTAGATTTTTGTATTTATTTACTGTCAAACTTTTGGCTGAAGGACACAGAACAAGTCTGTAACAGTTTGATTTGATTTTGAAATCTAAGACACTAATTGTTTTCAATGCTTAAGACATTTGATGTGCAATATGGGAGGTGGTGGTGGGTGTTATCTCTGGCCAACCACAGACCACACCCTCGCTGCTTCATTAGATGGTGCCAGCCTACTTGTGTCTGACACTGTCGTGACTGCAAATGTCACATTTAACCCAAATTTCTCATATTTGCTTGGAATACTTAGTTATGAACCTTTTTATTTCCTCTGGATTTCTTCATTACCAGTTAAAAATGTAATAATCCTTATTTGTTTTATTTTCTTCTCCTCATTAGAGAGGCTGGCAACACACCGCCACCCTAATGCAGACCCATAAAAGAACGTGAAATGAACAAACCACCACAACCTATAACGGGACCTGCTACTGTCCCAAACCCCTCCGCTTCCCCTGGATTGACACAGGTGAGACCCACTTGTCAGGCAGAATCATTTTCAGTTTTATTTTTGTAGTTTTTGGTGTTTTATAGTATACTTTTTCTCAATTTTTTAAGGCTGCTTACGGCCCTGGGCAGCCACCTTCTCTTGTTTTTGCCACCCCCTCACCTCCACAGATGAACTCTGCACAACAGCCAAGACAGGTAATTCTCATAACATGTTACCTATATGTTGACAGAGGTGGTTGCGCTGTGTTAATCTTTGTAATCTATGTAAGAGCCAACTGTTCCTGCTTTTTATAATGATTTCCAACATGGTTTGTGCTGCTTTAATGCTTTGAATAAATGTATGTGTGTGAATTTATGGCAGTCTTTCTTCTCAAATGTCAGTCTTGATCTCTTTACCCTTTTCTGCTGTCGTCCTATCTAGTTTACGACAGGGCCCCGTACTTTACACCAACAGGTACTAACTTCTTTCACTATTTTTTTTCCCCCCTTACTCCCTTTTTGTCTTTCCATAATGCATGATTTCATGTTCACGTGTTAGGAAATTAGACAAAACTTTGGAAGGTCACACATGTCATCATGCATTTTTCCATAGCAGTTTTTTCCCACTTTTCTTTGAAAGCCACAATACTTTCTTTTGTTCGTCCAGCACGCAACTGTTTACACCGTTTACTCCCATCTTCATTTCTTTGAATTCCCCAAATCAGAATGTTTGTTAGAATAATGAATCATTTAGTTTAGTTGGATCAGTGAGAATAATGGTTTTAGTTAAAACCATAAGTGCAAAATACTGAAACAAGACTTATCGTAAGACTTGTTGTAACCTCGGATTTCTTTTCTGGGTCAGCTGTTGTTTCCAAGTCGCCCTGATGCGCCTGATCAGAAACTTCCCTTTCCTTCCTTTAAAGTATTTCTTTCAAAATGTAATTTAATAAACAGAATCCTGAGCCCTGAGATTGTCGCTAAACGTCAGTTTGACTGGCGTAAAAATGTAGAAGGATTTCCTGGTGACTCATAATCCTGCAGTGTTTTAAATCAAAAGGAGGGGCTGCTTCACCACCAGCATCCATTTGTCTGTTTTTTTGGAACCATGTTTGTATAAGGTAAAATTATGAGTATCACCGAATTTAGTTTGTCTCCTATTTTAATTTGTTTGACGTGGCAGCAGCTTAAAAACAAACTGAGAAGTGTAACTTGACTACAACAATACTCAGTTTTATTTACTCAGGCGCTTTTAATATTACTCATTCCTAAGTGGTTGTTTGCTTGGAGTCTAACTGCTTGGAAGCAGTGAGACTGTTTTATAGATATAAGTTGTTGCTTGTTATCCTGATTTTTTTGATTTTTTTTGGTATTCTATTGTCGGCAGAACCAGGAAGCTGGTTGCTGTTCCGTCTACATCATGTGTTAAAATTACCCGCCTCTAGAGGCTCTTCAGTGTTTTTATGTATGCATCTGAATATATCTGCAGTGAAAGATAAATAAATTAAACTGATTTCCTTTTTTTTTTCCTTGTCCAGACTGAATCTCTAAACTTCTTGATTTTTTTTTTTCCTCCCTTGTGATTGAAGCTGCAGGACTGAGATGATTGGACATTGTTTGCATAGATTAGCTTTTCCTGCAGTACAACCTAGAGTTTGAAATGCTTATGAGCTATAGTGGAGATACCATGAAGTAGCTGTGATAAAACGATGGAACAAAATGCTGCAAACAGTTGATTGGAAAGTCTCACCGGTCTTATTCACAGTCTTCATCACTAAAGTGCCTTCTTTGTATCAGAGACAGTTTGAGGGCAGGTCTGTCTTTCCTGTAGCTTGATTAATTATTGATAAATTAATCCCAAAAGAAGATGATCCAGTTAGGAAAATTCTTCTTAAACTGAAACTTCAGACTTGCCAAAAGTAAACAATGAACTTGGAAGTCTTGTTCGGTTATTGTTCAGTTTTCAGGCATTAAAGTGACGTTTCTTTTTGACACCTGCAGCCTTTACACATAAGTTTCTGCATGTGCCTGTAGATCATGATATGATTAATCCCTCAGAACTAGTCTCCGGTTGACCCGATGGGATCTGATTTAAATGCATTTCTATAGTGTTGCATGTGCATTGATGGTTGTCTGAGCTAACTTTTGATGGATGCGAGATACACTGTTGCCTCTCGTGATCTTTCCTCTCTTGCACTTGGTAATTTCAACCTTCCACATTGTCTCTAGTCTTCATTTTCACCTTAATCTCACAACCTCTCTTACTCTCTGCTCATATGTTGTGCGGCTGAAGGGTGGATACAGAGCGTTACAGGTAACCGCTTTCTCTTCATCCCACCTCTGCCCTTCACCTGGGTTTATTTCAGTGTTATAGGATTAAATGAGTTTCAGTACAATGTAGGTTCTTTGCTGACAAACTACTGAGCTCCATTAGCCCCATCTGGAAGTTCATTGCTTCCATCTAAAATTGAACGTGTGAGAAAGAAAACCAACACAAGTAAATAAAGCTGCAACATTTTCAAACAGGGGTTTGGATAGTTCATTAAATTAGACAGTAAATGTAAACTGAGTGGCTCATTTAGCTTCTGTTTCTCATAAATGCTGTTTTTTTTTTTTAACGCTTTATTTTCTAGACTTACTACCAGAATCGACCCACGATGGCCACCAGTGCTCCAAGAGTACAGACGAGTAGTGGCCCTCGCCCTGTTGGACCTGCACATCTCTACCCAACCAGCTCCCAGATGATGATGATCCCCCAGCAGCAGCTGTCCTTCGCTGGTTCCCCTCAGGGCTATTTCATCCCACCTGGACAGGTTGGCTCACATTAGTCATTTCTGTTCACGCTCAGCTTGGTAAAAAACGCCATACGTGCACATCGCATTACCGTAGGCTTGAAAATCTTAGAGCATGTTTGTGGAATTAACTTGCAAAAAGAAAGTGATAACAGTGAGTGTTTGAGTTTATTTTTTTTTTCTTGTGAGGTTTTGATTTCATTTAGTTAAAAAAATAATGAAATCCCTTCTTTGACCTTCAGAATTCTCCTTCATTTCTAGCTGTCTGATAGTATTCCTTGATGTTTTTATTAAAATAAGTCTAAAAAATGTCTCTGACAAAAAGGGAGTAAAAACTGTCTTGTTGATCCTGTGAAGACTCATACCCTTTCACACATCACCTGTCAAATGAAGCCTTTATGATCGTTTATCATTGTGCTTTTTGCTTCTGCAGTATCGGGCCCCGTACATGGCTCCCACCCAGCAGTATCCTGTGACCAGCAGTACAGGTTTCTACCAAGGAACTAGCCCTGCTGAATACCCCGGTTTTGGTAAGGGTTTAACCAGAATCCAGCAACAACCAAGCACAGCTTCAAACATCTGACTTTATCAAATTCAAAGGGGAAATTCTTCCATATTAGATTTGCCTAATTCACTAACAAATTTAATTCACTTTGATAAGGTGTCTGTAGATGTGTCGTGGTTTTGCTTGGGGGTTCAGGAACGTTTAATGCTTTTCTGTGTTAACGTAGTGCTTTAAGTGTTTGAGGTGCCAGTTGCATGTGGTCTGGCTTGATTCTGCTTTGGTCTGTGTTCTTTCTATCTGCGGTCACCTGAAACGCTGCCTTTTAGGTTCCATGAAATGGCTTTGAGACCATCTGTCTGATGGGTCTACATTCCATAAGAGCAGATCTGATGTGATCAGAACTTTTACCCAGGAATTACAGAGTTATAACTCTGAAGTAAACTAAACTGCACTCACGTTTACACTCATGTCTGTCCTCTGGGTCTCTGAGGTTACTGTAGTCCCTATTTGAAGGGAGTCAAATCTTTATCACAATTCAGAGAACTTTCTGTAATATCTGTACAAGTGCTGCAGTGTATTGAAAATGTATTGATAGAAGATCAATTGAGTGAGTTATCAGTCGTTTGTTATTTCATTGTTTTTGATCTGATACTTCCACAGGAAGTAGATGATGGAAGTATGTTGCTTTTCATTGAACGTCCTGCTCCCTTCAAACTCTTTACAAAGTCTCTGTAGATACAAATGTTATAAATGTTAGTCTTGTCTTCCATTTGAGTGCAAGACTGTTAAATTACCAAGTCCAAGTTGCTGCTGGGAACAATAGAAGCTCGGAATGAGGTTCGAGTTCATTTCATGGGACCTTCTTAACACCCTGCTTCCTCTGGATCCTCTCATTAACTCATTCTGCATCTGTCTCTTCCTGCCCTCTCTCCTTCTTTCTTCCTTCTCCCGTCCCCTCACCTCCCTCCTCTTCCTTGCTGCGTTGGTTCAGAGCCCTCTCTTGCTGCGAGGGAGAGGCGGGGTGGTGGGGGGAGAGGGGGCGGGCGAGAGAATGGCCGTCTCTCTCTCCACGGTGCTCCTCTCGCCTCCCAGCGCTACCCCGGTGAGTAGTATGTGCTTGTGGTCAGCTAGCTGCAGTGGCAACAATCTCCGTGGCACTTCCTGTCTTTAATCATGTCCTACATGTTTTCTTTTTCCTACAGTAACACTGTTATCATCTTCTATGTAGATGTGTTTAATGTGCAGCTCACACACTAAATAAAGGATGGTGATTGTAATTAAAAGGAAAAAAACAGACAGCCTCACAGCTTATGACAAAAAATCAGGGCTGTGACGATACACCGATATATCGTGAGGTCCAATATCGATAATATCGATACAGTAAACGTTTTGTCCTGACCACCACAAGGCAGGACAACATGCGCTCTAACATAAAGAAGGTTTTTCGCTGAAAAAAGACTTCGAATATGAAAGTGAATCAGTCGCTTTGTATCTGCAATATATTACTGTGATGAGCAACTATTAAAACTACATGAAGTTTTATTAAATAATTCTTATCACATATTTCTAATTAAGAATTTTATTTTGTGACATTAGTTTTGCTAATAAAATACTACAAACGGTTTTAAAAGTGAATGAGTGACTTTGTTTCACCCGTTGTCATAGTATCAAAGCAAAATAAATATTATCCAGAGCTTTATTTTGTTGAAAATGCAAAACAAAGAAAAGTTCAATGTATCTTATCGTGGGATAATGTATCGTTACAGCCCTATAGAAACTACTATAAAACAGTACATGGACTAACAGCAGCTTTCCAAGTCTGTTCTAAATTTAGATTATTTATTTACAGATCTGGTGATTTCAGTTTGGTCGGATTTACCCCAAAGAATTGAAATAAAAAAATAATCTCTAATTGAAACAAACTTGACTTTTTGCAGTTAAATATTCACAATAAATCTAAAAGCTACACCTTGTGTTTCCATGTGATGGAAAAGTAAAGTGGTTTCAGTTCTGATCTTCATTTGGTGTACTGCTACATGCTTCAGCATTGAAAAGCTGTACACCCCCTAACTCCCCCCCCCCCCCCCCCCCCCCACACACACGTTTAAGCACAGTTATACCCAGATTATTATACTTAAAATGAGTTATTTCATTAATCAGATTGTTTTGTAGCTCAGTGAGCCTTCAGTCACATTCATTTGAAACCAAACCAACCCTGAACCACCAGACTGATAATTTTACTGCACAAGATTAATGAAAATTCCAACCGATAAAACGATTTAAGTATGGAATACAAACATATTTACTTGCTCCTGTTTCTAGTTGCTTTTCCTAAATCTTGAACTTGTGTACTTGTACTATTGTTTTATGTGTGTAATGTAAATTTGTGTGCAGAAAGTTCTATTTTGAAGCTCTGTTTAATTTAAATGGCGTGTACTGGTATGGCGCTTTTCTTTAGTCAGGTGACTCCCAAAGCGCTTTACACTACAGTTTTGTCATTCATCCATTCACACACACACTCACACATTTAAAATCGTATTTAATCACACAAGAAATCAAATCTTCTCAAATTCAGATGAACTTCATTTTGTGAAAGTTTTAACCTCGATGGTTTTTGTTTTGTTTCCCCTCCTGAGCAGCAGGAGCATATTATCCTGCTCAGCCGCAGTACACTCCATCAGTCCAACCTGCGCCAGTCATTATCAGCCCTGCCCAGCCACAGCAACAAGCCCCGCCTCCCCAGCAACCAGCAGCGCAGCCACAAGACCCACCAAAGAGGAAACGCATACAGGTTGTGTGTTCCAACAAAAGGCAGCACACCTCTAAAAAGAGTGTATTGTTTGGCCGATGTGGAACTTTCTCTTTTTACCTGAAAAAAACAAAAGCATTGGGATGCTGAGGGCCAACTATAGATCAGAAAGGATTGTATGGTTACATACTGGTTCTATATAGATGCATTTATATTTAATATACCTCAGGACAAGAATATAAAATTGTAAAAAATAAAATCTGTCTGACAGATAACAATACGAGACCCCAACCAAGGTGGGCGTGATATCACCAAGGAGATCATGTCAGGTGGAAGATCCTCCACCACACCGACTCCTCCACAGGTAAGACACTGCTTTCAAAATATTATACTGTGGTCAGAGTCTGTAGTGTTGATGACAAAAACTGTTAACCATGTTTAAGAATTCAGTCAATGATTCTCAGGATTTAGTTCTGGTGGAAAAAACAAATCAGATTTTGTGAAGACGGAACAAGCCGTTACTGTTACAAGTGTAGCTGAACAAGAACTCAGCAGACAACGATAAAGATTCAAACTAAAATAAAATATAATCTAATTTATTTGAACTCATTGTTGGGAAACAAAGAACCCCTTTGGAATTCTTTAGACACGAGCCTGAGATCTCTAAATGTTTTGTGTTTTCACAACTTCTGTGTCAATGCAAACAGCATTTGGGTTTGACTGAACAAAAAAATCTAAAACCACCACTCACAGAAATGTGTATTCACTTAGATGTGGCAAGTAGAATTGAACTTTTTTTTTTTTAAAGTAATTAATATGTATCTGATATAGAATGTGTTGATGTTTTTCATTAGTGGGTAGTTGGTTTTGTTTCTTTTGTTAAAGTGTTGCTATATGATTTTAGGCCTGTGTAGCAGATGTCGCGCAGACAAATGGTGAAGTTGTACAGCCCGTCACTGCAGTGACAAGAAATGGTGAGAGGATGTTTTGAGTTGCAGAAAAATACACAATAGATACACATTTTCCTTTATTGAGAGATTTTCTTGATGTTTCATGTTGACCAGATGATTCAGAGCTCCCTTCCAGTGCTGAAACTCCTCCACCTCCAGCAAACACAGAACCTCTGCTAGAGACCAAACAGGAAGAAGACGGCCAATTAGCACCACCTGTTGAGTTAGCCACACAGTCTGTAGCCACTGCAGCTACTGAGACGCTTCCCCCATTAATAAAGGACCAGCAGTCTCCACCTTCCCTCCCTTCAGGGACGGCAGGTACCACTAATGTTGCTGAGGCCACGAACGTTAGTTCTGATGTTGGTGACACAGTTGATGCTCCTGTCGGACCCTCAGCGCCATTAGCTACACTAGAGTCACCTTTGAAAACAGAGGAGCTGCAGACTGCTCCGTCTGGGGAGACACTTGAAAAGGAAGACTTGAAACCAGAAGAAGTTAAAAAGCTGGAAGAGAAGGAGCAAACACCTGGTGCAGAGGTGGAGCCTGCAGTTGCAGTTGCAACAACCGTTTCCTCTCTTAATATGGCAGAAGAAGAAACGGCATCAAAAGCAGTGAGTGATGTTTCTCTGGCTCCTCCCTCTGGACTGGAACCTCCTGCTCCACAGACCCAGGATGCCGATCAGAGTCCCGCTTCTGAACCAGAACCCACTACGACTGTAACGACAGAGCCTCCCCTACCCAATGGGCTTCCTCAGGAGAGCGAAGAACTGTCTGAGGAAATGCCAGTCTCTAACACTACACCCTATGACAAGCCTGACCTTTCCCAAACTCAGGAATCCACACCTGTGGCAAAAACAGCAACACCAGCACTGGAGGAAGAGAAGGAGGAAGAGATGAAAAAGGAAGAGTTGAAAAAGGAAGAGTTGCAGCAGAAGAAAAAAGATGTCCCTCATGCCTCCGTCAGCTGCCAAGAGGAACCTGTTATGCAAGGTATAACATTTAATGTTGTTTTTACTCCCTGAATTATTGTGTTGAATTTGAACATACTTGTAAACATCCGGTCTGTTATACAGCATATATATATATATATATATATATATATATATATATATATATATATATATATATATATATATATATATATCCTCAGCTACCTGATAGCTAAACCAATTCCAAAAAAGTAGAAACACTGTATAAAATGTAAATAAAGACAGAATACAATAACCTCAAAAAGCTTATAAACCCACATCTTTCCCATAAACAACATATCAGATGTTAAAAGTGTAAAAATGTAACTCTTTTTAAATTTGATGTCAGCAACACTTCTCAAAAAAGTTGGAACGGGATGATGTTGACCACTGTGCGTCATCCCCTCTTCTTTTAACATCTGTCTGTAAACATCTGGGAAGCGAGGAGATCAGCTGGTAGACTTTTAGGAGAGGAGTGTTGTCTCAGTCTTGTCTGATGCAGGAGCTCAGCTGCTCAGCAGTTCTGGGTCTTTGTGGCCAGATTTTTAGTTTCACGATGGACCAAGTGTTTTCTGTTGGTGAATGATCTGGACTGCAGGCAGGTCAGTTCAGCATGCAGACTGAAGCCCTGCTGATGCAGTATGTGGTTTAACATGGTCTTGCTGAAATATGCAGGATCTTCCCTGATGTGAAAGCTGCCCAAACATAGACATTAATGCAACTCCAGACAATCAGAGATGCAGCTTTTGAACTGCCTGCAGATAACACAATGTATGATCCATGTCCTCTGGTTTTCTATAATAATTTCACTTTTGGCCACCAAATGCTGTTAATAGTTAGCATAGAAGCTAACACAAAATGGTGAAATCACAAGAAAATATGTTGCATTCAGTCTTGCAGTCCCAAATTTAGCACCCACGTAGAACATTTTGGTACCTTTTTTTTTACCCAGGTTTTCTCTTGTCAGTGCTGGTGTCAACAGTTTGCTCTTTGTTTGCAGCTGCTACGTCTGTTCAAAAGAAGAAGAAGAACGTGAAAGAGTTGAACAAGAAGGAAGCCATTGGTGATATTCTGGATGCCTTTAAAGAGGTGTGTTAAATTTCAGGTGCCACAGTGTTTACAGTAAAGCAGGGACATAGTGGACAAAAAGCAGTTTATTTTTTTTATTGACAGTCTTTTGGGAAATTTTGAAATGGTGTTGTTCAGGCAGTTGTAACGTTTTAATCTTGTTAGCAGGAGCAGGCTGCTGAGTCCAGTCCTGAGCCCCCACCCGTTCAGGCCAACCCTCCAGCTCCAGCTCCAGCTCCAGCTGAACCTCCTGCTGAAGCAGCCGATGAGACCTGGGAGGAAAAAGAGGACAAGCAGAATGCAGATTCAGACAAAACCGATACCACACTCGAGCCATCTGAGCAGAGATACCAGTACAAAGAAGGTATGTTACAGCTTTCAGCTGCTAAACTACAACATCTGGAGTTTCAGTCTGAGATCTTTGGCACATCTTCACGTGTTAAATCAATGTCACACAGAGCAATGGAAGCCGATAAACCCAGAAGCGAAGAAGCGGTACGACAGAGAGTTTCTCCTGGGCTTCCAGTTTAGCAGCGCCAGCCTGCACAAACCCGAGGGATTGCCCGTCATCAGTAATGTGGTCTTGGACAAGGTAGGCACTCGGCTCCAGATACTTAGACTCTCATTTAGCATATTGATATCTGTTTAAATTATAGTAAACAGATTATTGACCCTTTAATTTATTGAAAGCTGGTATTTTTCTTTCTTGAAATTCAGGTTAACAAGACTGAGATGAGCACTGGTTCCGATTTTACTCCCTCATATTTGAAAGATCTTGAAAGCAGATCAGTTGGAGGACAACGAAGTCCAGTAAGTGGATTTAGATTTCTGTTTAGAAATACTCCGAGAAATTCAATCCCTTATTTCCTTAAACCATCGTGGTTATAATTATTAAGTAGTTTTACAAGGTTTATTTCTACAAAATGTTCAAAGTATGCGTCTTGTGTTGTCCTTTAAGCCCCTACGGCCACGTCGCTCTAAGCAAGGTCAGGTAAAAGAGCCAAGGAAAATCATCAGCAGCATGTCGCTCAATGACAATGTGCAGCTCAACAAGGCCGAGAAAGCCTGGAAGCCCTCTTTAAAGAAAACATCTCGCAGTCGCACCAGCGAAGAAGTTGATGAAGATGATCCTGAATATGTAAAGACTCAAGAGCTGCTCAAGCGTCTGCGAAGCATCCTGAACAAGCTCACGCCGCAGAAGTTCCAGGAGCTGATGAAACAGGTGACAGACCTGAAGATAGACACAGAAGAGAGGCTAAAAGGAGCCATCGACCTGATCTTTGAGAAGGCCATCTCAGAGCCCAACTTCTCTGTGGCCTACGCCAACATGTGCCGCTGCCTTATAACAGTAAGTCACAATGTTTTTTAATTGTTTTATTTCTACTCCTGTGATGACTCGAGTTTTGTGCCACGTGTCTGGGCCACTGATTGCTCATGATGGTATTGAGGAACTGAAGGAGCAGTATTTAACCTGGTACAGAGAAATGTATCAACTGCTTGAACGTTATTAAAACAATTAAACTGAATGCTGTTTTCTTGCAGCTGAGGGTTCCCACCTCAGACAAGTCAGGAAATTTCGTCAACTTCCGCAAACTGCTGCTTAACCGCTGCCAGAAAGAGTTTGAGAAGGACCAAGACGATGATGAGTTTTTTGAGAAAAAGCAGAAAGAACTGGAGGCTGCAAAGGATGTAAGTTATATTTAGTATTAATGTTTTTTTTCCCTTATTATTGCCTCAAATAGTAAGTGTAAACATCTTGTATCCTCCCTCAGGAGGAACGTGAGCGTTTGAGGTTAGAGCTCGAAGACACCAGAGACAAAGCTCGAAGACGTTCACTGGGTAACATCAAGTTCATCGGTGAACTCTTCAAGCTGAAAATGCTGACAGAAGCCATCATGCATGACTGTGTGGTGAAACTACTGAAGAATCATGATGAAGAATCTCTCGAGTGTCTCTGCAGACTCCTCTCGACTATCGGCAAAGACCTGGACTTTGAAAAGGCGAAGGTAAGTCAATTTATACCTAATCAGAATGATTAGAACCATCTGCACGTCAGCTTGTCTTCAGTGATGATTTTGTTTTTGTGCCACGTGTCTGGGCCACTGAATATTAGTGATGGATGTGAGGTACTGAGGAGGCAGCTGCAGACCATTATTATTCCTGCCTGTTGGTGTACGCAGGTCTTCTATGTTACATAAAGACCCCTTCTGTCTTTTACAGCCTCGTATGGATCAGTATTTCAACCAGATGGACAAGATCATTAAAGAGAGAAAGACGTCATCTAGAATTCACTTCATGCTACAAGATGTTTTGGACCTCAGAAAGGTAAATAGTAACTCACAGCATGCAGCGATGAAGGAGCTGATGATTCACACTCATTTTACTGCTCTGTTTATTAAGACACAGTGTTCATGCTTTACGATTCTTCTTTGGAAGGTAAATGTCTGGCTTTATTCATTTTCCCTCTCTGACCCTCAGAGTAACTGGGTGCCTCGAAGAGCAGACCAGGGTCCTAAAACTATTGACCAGATCCACAAAGATGCCGAAATGGAGGAGCGCATGAAAATAATTCAAGTCCATCAACAGCTTCAATCAAAGAAAGACAGCGGAGGAGGCAGGATGGGAGGGACCATGGGGGGTCGAGGCCCTCACACACCCGTAGGGAGCCGGGTTAGCCAGCCTCAGGATGAGGGCTGGAACACGGTCCCCATCTCAAAGAACCGACCTATCGACACCACCCGCCTTAGCAAGATCACAAAGGTAAAACCTCCAAACTTCATCTTCTGTTATCTTCCTGATTGAATGTATTTAATGAAAGTATTGAATCAAAACAGTGGTAACGTGACGCAGTGTTTTACAGCCTAAAAATGTTTAAACTTGTTTAGAATTGTAACTTGATTGTTTCTCTGTAGCCTGGTGCTATGGACTTCAATAATCAGCTGCTGGCTCCTGGTGGAAAAGGCATGTGGGGAAGCTGGGGGAAAGGCAGCAGCGGAGGAAGTGGAGCTAAACCTGCAAGTGGAGATCAGAGTAAAGCACTTTTCTCTAAAAGATAGTAAGGATTTTAAATGAGTTTAGTTATTTAGGTCTTGATGTGTCTTTTTCTTCTCTATTTTAGGCTCTGGACGTCCAGCCACCAGCACCCTCAACCGCTTCTCAGCCCTACAGCAGTCTGGTTCCATGTTGTCGTCAATGGACACTGATCGCAGAGTTCCCCAGAGGTATTAAGAAACAGGTCGTATCTTCAGAGTTAATGACCTTTGGGAGTTCCTCTAGATCTTAATGGAATGTTTAAAATCAGGATTAAGTTGTTGCACAAAGTTTTTTCATTTTTGCCGACCTGTTCGACTGTTAGTTTGCAGTAATTTGTCTCACTTATAACTCTTAGATCGAGTTCCAGTCGTGAACGTGGTGACAGAGACAAGAGTGACCATGACAGGGATCGCTTTGATAGATTCACTCGCAGCGAGAGACGTGATGGGAACCAAATCTCCAAGAGAAGCTTCAGCAGAGAGTCGCAGGAGCGTGGTGGAAGAGGCGGAGACGGTCGAGCCTTGAACGAGCCTGTACGTCGCGTCGCCAGCATGACCGACAACCGTGACCGAGGAAGTAGGGACAGAGGAAGCCGGGACAGAGGGAGCATAGACCGAGGAAGCCGGGACAGAGGGAGCATAGACCGAGGAAGCCGGGACAGAGGGAGCATAGACCGAGGAAGCCGGGACAGAGGAAGCATAGACCGGGGAAGTGGAGACAGAGGAAGCCGGGACAGAGGGAGCAGAGACAGAGGGAGCATAGACCGGGGAAGCTGGGACAGAGGGAGCAGAGACACTGGCCCAATCAAAGACTTCCCAGGTATAAAAAAGACAAAGGAGAAGATTTAAAATGGACATAATAGAATTAAAGTAACACACGAACACAAAAGAAGTGATTTAACGTTTATTTTTACCGTCTTTTTGTTCAGTTAAACGGGAAAGTGTTCCCACTCCTCCTCCTGTAACTAAACCCGCCTTGACTGAAGAAGAAGTAGAGAAGAAGTCAAACGCCATAATTGAAGAATTCCTCCACATCAATGATGTGAAGGTACGAACGTGGAGCGTCATGCAAACCTCTTCTTTTTAATCAGGTTTTGTTCTTAACATCTTTAATGTTCTCACTCCCTCCAGGAGGCGTTGCACTGTGTGGCAGAGCTCAACAGTGATTCATTACTCTATGTGTTTGTGCGTAACGGTGTTGAGTCAACGCTTGAACGCAGCACTATCGCTCGGGAGCACATGGGCCTTTTGCTGCACCAGCTTGTTAAGGCGGAGACGTTACCCATCCAGCAGTACTACAAAGGGTGAGCACATCATAAAAACATCACATCGTTTCCTCTGATGTCTGAACGGTATTTTGAGCTCTTTGTGTTTCCTGCTTTAGGCTACATGAGATCCTGGAGGTAGCGGAGGACATGGCCATAGATATACCTCACATCTGGCTGTACCTGGCGGAACTCATTACACCAATGCTCCATGAAGAAGGTGTCCCTATGGGACAGCTCTTCAGGTGAGAACAGAGATTCCTCTGTACAGCTGTGGACCTTTAAATTCAGGGTTTAACAGTAACATCTATTAATTCTACTCAGAGCAAAACTTTTCACTTTTTTTTTCATCTTTAGCAACTAGTTTACATATAAAATGTTCATTGTTTAACAACAATAACTGAATGTCCAACTGGAATAAAAGATTGTAAATCAGATATAAAACTAGGTCACATTAAAAGTCTGAAATTTTATCTTAAAAATGTTCCTCTACAATAAAAACGGCTCAAATAGAGCAACAGTTACATTAAACACCTTCATATTGTTTCAGTCTACAAGTTTACAGAAAGCAGAGCGTTTAATACGGTGGGATTTTGTTTTTAGGGAGATCTCGAAGCCTCTCGTGCCTCTGGGAAAGGCCGGCGTGCTGCTGGCACAGATCCTCAAGTTGCTCTGCAAAGGAATGGTACGAACATAAATCACCAGATGAATTTCACGTTACACATCGTTATAAAGTTGAACTTTGTAATGGGTTGTTTCCTCCCATCAGACTCACCAGAAACTCGGGACTTTATGGAGAGAAGCTGGATTAAACTGGATTGATTTCTTGCCTGAAGATGAAGACGTCAACAAGTTTGTCACTGATCAGGTGCGTTAGATGTTAAAACACTCATGACACATTTTAAAGCTGTTTTTTTTTTTTTATTCCAAGCCATTTTAATGCAGTCAAACACTGAATTACATGATAAAAGTTTGAACTTGAGCGTTGTTTGTTTTCCAGAAACTCGAGTTCACCACAGACGAGACGGAATCAGAAGACGTCGGTAAGAAGAAGGTCCTCAGTGGAGACGAGATCAGCAAACAGCTGGACAGACTCCTGGAGGACAAAGCCAACAACCAGCGAATCAGAGACTGGATCGAGGTTGGTGATGTTTTCGACAGTGTTCATCCAAAACTGAGTAACATTAAATAGAAGAAACGACAGCTGACGTTTATGATTTGTCTGCAGACTTATTTAGATCCATTGTGTGTTTTCAGTTAGTCACGTTTCTCATCTTCTGCTTGTTTTTCTGTTCATGAGTATTTAGTTGATCTATTCTGACCTTCTCTGCACTGGATTGTATGTGTTTCAACCAAAATATCTTTGTTGTTTAGGCGAATTTGGATGAGCAGCAGTCTGCCTCCAGCCAGTTTCTACGAGCACTGATGACCTCTGTGTGCCAGTCTGCCATCTTGTGTAAGTATGATCCATAAAATGCATCTAAAACTACAGCTTGAGTCACATCACAACACATGAAGAAAACTGTTAGTTTAATCACCTGTAAACGTTTCTAGGTGAAAACACATACAAGGTGGATGTGCAGACGATCAACCAGAGGGCCAGTCTGCTGCAGAGATACTTGTGTGATGAGGAGAAAGAGCTGCAGGCTCTTTATGCCCTCCAGGCTCTCATGGTGCACATGGAGCAACCTGCTAGTGAGTAATGTTCAAACAAGCTAACATGCTCCTGAGGACAGTGTTCTGGTGACATGTGGACTGTTTATCTTAAGTTTGTGCCTTTTTATTTCTTTTCCTGTAGACCTGCTGCTGATGTTCTTCAAGGCCCTGTACGATGATGACATCATTAAAGAAGAGGCCTTCTACAAGTGGGAGTCCAGCAAAGATTCTGCTGAGCAGACAGGGAAAGGCGTGGCCTTGAAGTCGGTCACCACCTTCTTCACCTGGCTGCGCGAGGCCGAGGAAGAGTCCGATAAGGAATGAGGAAATGAAACGTAATCTGCTGCCCTCTTTTGTCACGATGGGGGTTCTGAGAAGAGTAACAGACAATACTTAAAGCCAGAGTGGCAGACTCAAATCAATCCTCAATGAGGATGAATCTTTATTTTGTATTATTTTTTTCTTTTCTTTGAGGGATGAACTCAAAAAAACAATCATTTCTCTCTTCCCTCCTCTCCTGCTTTACACACAGCAAGTGTCCTCATCTAATAAACTTGAAAACGATTCAGCAGGACTGCTTATTAATGAGGTGTGAAATGTCCCACATCACTACGACTTTAGTCACATTAACACAAACCAACCGGCTGCTTTTTGTCATTGTTCTAGTAGAGAACTCTTTCCTCTCCTCTCGGACCTGCAGGAGGATACGGCAGGGTGTGTGTGGTGTGGTGGCTTCATGTCCAGTCCAAACACACGTCGTCTGTCTGTTCTTCACCGGCGTGTGCAGCATGACTGAAGTGTGTTTCTATGAAAGATTCATGAATTAATCTTAATTTGACAGATGGAGTTTTTAATGCAGAGGTTGTCTATTTTCTCTTCCTGTTTCCTGTGGTGATGTTGACTCGGACTACTGGGAGGTGGTCTTAATGCTTCCTCTTAAAGCCATCCTCTCCCATCCCCCAGTAACCAACTACACTGACTGACTCTATTTTTACCTCTTCTGAACTTAAACCCGACTCTTAATGACCCAATCACAGTTAAAACTTGAAATCTGCAGAAAAAGATTTGACTTGATGAAATATATATAGAGTTAAAAAAAAAAAAATAAACAACAGAAGTGACCTGAAAGCCTTTTCTACTTCAAGTAGAAACTCATTTCAGGACCTTTCTGTAAATATATATTAATAATAATGATGATGATGATGATAAACTTTTTTTTTCCTGTTTTTATTTTTCAGAATCCTTGAATTTCTGATGTAATTTGCCGTGTCTCCTTTTCCAACAGAGAACAGTTATCCAGATGCAGAGAGGTGCTTTAGATAATCCATTTATTATTATTATTAGTTTTATTTGAATTTTGTAAATATGTTTTTGCTTTCGTTATTTAAGAAATGATTGCTTCTTTTGCATCGGAAACTGGAAAGATGAGGTAACATAACATTACAAATAAAGGAGTTATTAAGTTGAGTCTGTTAAATGCTTCTGATTTTCTACTTTTATACTCGAGTTTTTGGATTCCATCTTGTTTTTTTTTTTCCTTTTGGTGATCATGAAGCAGTAAAACAGCTGATGTGATCATTAATCAGAGTTACGACTGAAACCATGTGGGTTCAACACGGTGGTTTGGTGGTAAGTAACACTTATTACCCAATATGAAGGAAGAAAAAACTGAAAGTGTGTAAAAATTAAGCCAAAATTCATGTTTCCTGGATTTTAAAAAATGATGGAAATGTCTGGAAACATGTAAAGACAGAAACACTTTGGGTTTTTTATCTGAATTGAATCCAGTCTTTAGAGTAGCAGTAATAATATAAAATGTTCTAAAATGTTTTACTGTGAAAAAAGTCAAAACAGTCTGATTTGAAATTTTAAGTTGTTTTAATTTAAATTGATAATTTTTGCTTGAAAACTGCTGACTTTTCTTTCTATAAAATTAAAACTAACAAACTATTTGTCCTAAACTGAATATTTAATGTATTTTTATTTTCAAAAATGCAAAAAAAAAAAAGCAAACCTGCAGAATAATATTTTTTAGGATTAATCGATGAGATGAGATGATTACTTTGTCAGACAATATCTTTGGAAACTTTTATGAATTCCAAACACAAATGACCTAAATCCTCCCAAATATGGGTCTTGCTGCTTGGGGGTCATGGGTCACATGGTGAACTACCACAGTTCTATGAATTGTATATAATTGTTTAAGAGAATATTTAGATACTTGCTACATGGAACATTATTCTAGCTTGACTAGATCTACTATTAAGGACCTCATGCTGGTTGGAGTTGATGAATCAGCTGATCCGTGCTGACTACGTGGTTGGTGGACAGCGTCTCATCTCACTGAACAGATACATACAGAAGGTTTTATATCATGAAGCGAAATTATAAACTGACCATTTCAGGTCTTTTTGTTATGATGCACATTTTTGGGGGGAAGAAACAAAAAAATGCCACAATGAAGTGGTAAAGAAATAACATTTTTTTTATCATGACATAAAGTTCTACACCAAACTCCATCTCTCACTAGCACTGTCAAAGAAATGTTGTTTCACCAATTAATTTCTAAATGAATCCATTTGTAATGTTTGTTTCTTCAATAGATGTGTGTTCTGAACCCTGATGACACAGAAACCTTATCTTCACCCTCCAGCTGTGTCTCCACAAGAACCCAGATGTGACCAAGAAAGTTTCCAATACCAAAATTCTCTAATTCAAGTCAACCAAGACGAGGTTAGAACAAAGTTCAGAAACAAAGTCTGACATTTTGGAAAATGTCCAAGTCGCATGTTATTTAAAGATTGACCAAATTGAACTGTATATTTATTTTACCACCATGAAACATTTTGATTTAATCCTAATTATTTTTACACAGGTTGGCCAGTGGGATGAAGCCGAGATGCACAATGAGTGTGTTTGTTATCAATGGAGACGACAGTCTGCAGCCACTACATGACATAAGTGGCACTAACTACATGATTGAGTCAAAAGGTTTTATAAATTGTCTTAAAATGTGTCTGTCTCACAGGACAAAAGCCTGAAAACTGAAAGCTCTAAAAATAAAAGCATGTAGCCAGCTGATATTTTACCTCTGGACAGATGCAGGTTTACAGTTATTTATCCATCTTCACCTGTTGAAATGTTAGTGAATTATTTTCTGTGGAGCTGCAGTGAGCTGATGTTTGACAGAAAGGGGAAAGATCTGATGCACCTCATCCCCAGATCTTTCTCAATAAATCCTTTGTATCTTGTCCTTTACAATGTAGTTGGTTTAATTATAGATTTTGTTATATACTGTGAGGTTGTTTGACATCCAGCTGGAGCCTGTTTCAAACTGTGATGCATGATGAGAAGTTGAAGCCAAATCTTTCAGTCATTATCTACCAGTATCAGTTGGAAACTCATAATAATAATTATTCATAAAAGAATTGAGAATTATTCTAGTTTATAAACAGACCAAAACATGGTGCATTGGAAACCTAACACCCTGCAGCAGGATCAAATACTTTTGATTGGGATCTTCTGTGTTTTCAGGATTTTATTTCTTGATGCTGCAGATAGAAAACTGGGAAAAAAAGGTCAGAGTGAAGAGAGCGACGACTTTTTCTGTCAGGCTTCAGTAAATTTCCACTTCCTTCATCCTGGCTGCTGTCTTCCCTTTATGATAAAAACCCAGATTAACTATCAATTTCAGTGATTTTTAGGACTGAACCTAAAGGTCGCTGAGTCTTCCTCAGCAATGAGGAGGAGGAGGAGGGAAAAGGAGGAGGAGATGACACCGCCTTGCGTTGATGACGCTTGTCATCGGGAGACATTTGGACAGCCTTCAGCCTATATCTCACACATATGCGAGACATGAAAGGGTTTGAGACGAAGATGTAATCCCAGAGTGGAGAAGATGTTTCCGCTGTCAGTGTAGCGTCGCAGCTCATCTGCAGAGCTCGAGGACAAACAGCCGCGGTATCATCTGTTGATCGGATTGGAGACAAAAGCGCTTTACCATGAGCCGCCGCGGTCCGACTTCCAGGTATGATGCCGAGAAAGCGCCGCTGTGATGAGACACATGAGAAGCAGAGATGTGGGGCTGCTTGTAAATGACGGTGTTTATCTAATGCAGGTAGATATTAGTATGCAGACTGAGAGGTTACCAGGATGATCCGCGTCATGCGCCTTTTTCTTCCCTTCATAAATGCAGTCTGCATATTTGTTGCGATCGGTGACGGGGGTGATATGTTACCGTGAGCGAACAGATTCTAGTGCTTGAATGCACCATCCACCCCCCCCCCCCTAAAAAAAACAGGTCGCGTTTCTGCACTGCAGCTTCCTTCATGTCTCTCTGAGCTGGAGGATGTTTGGCTGCAGACACACAGACTTCATCCACTTGTTGGTCATATATGTCATAATCACAGAGATGTCAGACAAGACATTACTCCTTTTAGAGAACCTGCGTTTATTTAAGGAGTCAGACATCAGCGCGCGCCACTCTGCCAAGAGAGGACAACATAATCTCAGTTTAATCCACGCATGTAGTTTATTTGGATTAATTAGCAGCATTTTGCAATCAGACGGAACAGAGAGCTCTGCAGGGAGAAGTGGAAGATTTTAGGAGAGATAAATGGTTAGATCCAGGCCAAATAGGCACAGTTTTTATTTAAAATGTACATTTAAACAGACTATATATTAAAATATATTCATATATCGACCTATTAGTTCTGTTGTTTTTAGAAGGAAGGGAAGTTGCTCATCAGATTTTAGACTTAAAAATACTTTAAAGTAAGATTTAAAACGATTAAATAATAACATTTACCTGGAGCATTTTACACTTGCGTTTTACTTCAAAGGTCAAATGAATGAAAAACCTCAAATTTCAGGAAGAGAAGAACAGAAAGCACAAGTTTAAATAAAGATTTTATATGTTATACAGTTTCCCAAACAAGCAAACACATTTTGATTCAATAATTTTATTTCCCTTTTAACTTATCATTTGATAATAGAGAGATGAAACAAAACCAGATGTGGACTTCTTATTAAACAAAATAAATCATTGCAAAATTAACCCAGATAAGTCAAAACGATTTAAAAACATTTCCGTTGTGAGTGATCTCTCCTGAAACATGAGAACAACTGATGAGTTTCATTTTTTAATCAAACCGCTGTGACTAGAGGATTTTATTTAATATAGGAAAAGTTTTGCAGACACAAACCTGCCTATCTAAATGTCACACAGCTGAAAAAGATGAACTGAAACTGGAAAAAATACAATAAAAATGCAGCTAATTTACACGTGACCCTCTGTAATCTTCATTTCTGGGCTGGTGTTTCATTTCTTGGGATTTGTTTCTCCTCCTCGGGTTGTGTTGCTCTGCATCTTTCCCTGATTTAATCTGATGGGTAATTATAAGGCTGATGAGAAAACGTTTGAGTGACGCGTTTGGAGCATCTGAAACATGCAGGACAGCGTGTCCCTGAGGACCAGGGTTAGGAAACCCTGTCTGCAGAGCTGAAATCTGTGTTTCATTCTTAGGATGGAGCTTTTCAGAGCTCCACATGCTGAACATGTGTTTATCAGCATTCAGCTTAAGTGATGTCTCTCAGCTGCCTTTTCACCTCTTCTTTTAACCTGAATCTCGTCCTCTGGGGCGTGTTTGCTGTCACCTGAGGTGGAGATGCTATTTGCACCTTCGTATCACCTCATCCCAGAGTTCCACATCCTGCCTGTTTGCACACATTTACTGTCATGCTTGACTTTAACCACTGACAGAAGCCTTTTTGTTCTTCCTTTTTTTTTGGAGCTAATCTGCTTTATATCTGTCAAGTCATGCATGTTGGCTCATGTTTAAACTCTGCGCTGTGCCACAGATTTGGATAACTCATCTGATCTGTTTGGTCATGTGAGGGTTTTTGGAGTTCATCAGGTAGCCCTATCAGTTTCAATCAGCAGCTTTATGTTGAGCAGGCTTGGCTCGGAGCTGCTAACCCGTGACTGATCACACGCCATATGTTTGTTTAGTCAAATGGAGCCTGTCCCTGTTGCCTTCTCCTCCCTCCACCCCGACAATTCGAACCGGTTTCGCCGGCTTACCGTGGCTTTAGCAGCATCTGTGCTGTAAATTTAGGGCATTGCTGTCTGTTTGTCTGCCCCAGTGGTTTAAACCAGTAAACTCAAGCCGTGGTGCTCAGTCGTGTTGGATTATTGTGCTCTGAGACCATCTCTGCATGTCCACAATGAGGTTCAGCATCAGGAGTAGTGAAAGAATGGAGATTCAAAGAGAAGAAGAGGTGGGAAAGATATATATTTTTTAAAAAGCTAATATAAGATTAAGCTTTTTTATGTTATGTGTTGTTGTTAGTTTGTCTTGTGATTTGTTGTTGAAGTTTGATGCTGTTTCAAAATCTGTGCAGTAAAGATACCGACTGTAAGCTATTCTGTTGTTGGGAAGCTGAATCAGCTGGCTGGTGACTGATGTGACAGATAACGGTGGAAAAAGGACAATTTTGTTAAAATGTGATGTTTTTTGCAGGTGAAATTTGAAGATAGTGAAATGATTCCAAAGTCAGGCAAATCTCCAGCTGACTCTCGGAAAAGTGTCGGCATCCATGAATTTGCAGCGCTCGCCAGGTCTTCCCTAAATGGTGAAATGATCTTTTGGATTTTTGTGTTTTTAACCTGCACATTCAAAGACTAGACTCTGACCTGTCTTTTTTACTTTTTTTTTTTTTTTTTTTGTGATGCAGGGATCTCTCAGGCGGTGAGGGACCATGTGACAAAGCCCACTTCGCTGGCTCAGGGCCGGGTCGCCCACCTCATTGAATGGAAAGGTTGGCCTAAACCCACAGGTCCCCCACCAGGGACTCAGTCCCAGTTCAGCTCTTACAGCCACCTAACTGAAGGGGAGAAGGAGGCTCGGTTCGCTGCAGGTAGGAATCCATTAAGAATCAAAGTTATTGTTTTTTTTAAAAGTCACATGTGCTCATGTGGACATGTGCCTCCTCTTAACACGGTTTAACTACAGCATCATCTCGTGACCAGCTCCCACCTTCTGTCATGCATCTAATCCCCTCAAAGTCCTCTATGTGAGCAACAGGCCACGCCCACTTCATGATCGCTCAGACGACCATTTGTCTTGACAGCAGATGGTGGCCCATTAGACACACTTTTTCAGAACACTTCGCTGCCCACCGATGGTACAGCAGCTCTTGTTGTTTTGCTGTGACTCATCCTCTCTGGCGCCGCTGACATCTCTCTGGTCTGATGAGGAGATAATATGAGGGGGAGGAAAGTGGAGTGCAGGCAAAGTGAGCGTACATCATGTTCATTATCAAGTCCTTTTGTCCTGATAGACTCATCAACACAGCAGAATGCCAAAAGTTCTCCCACTGGGAACATTTAAAACTAATACATGGATTCCTGAGGCTTTTTTATTGTGTTTATAACTGATGAGAGTAAATAAATGTTCATTTTTATTTAAGATAAACCATTTGATCCCACCTTTATTTGCTTTAAAATCACAATATAAGATTTTCTTACATAGTGGGAGAATGATGGATATTCAAATCTCTCAGAACCCCCCCACTCAAAAAAAAAACATCAGATATGACCCTGATGAGTTCACATAAGACTCTAATAAGTTATATTATAGTTTCCTTAACCCTTTAAAATAAAATATATTAGCATGTGTAGTAGACTTGGCCTTTAAATATATGGATGCATCATTTATTTTCTTCAGATTTGGTCTTTTTTCTTTAAGTTCAGAGAGAAAAGCATTGATAGTATAACATTTTGTTTTTCTTTGTGTTTCCAAGATTTTGTGTATAAAGAAAAACAACAGTTTTGTGTTTTTACAGTCACAAATAGCGTCTCTCTGCAGGGCTGTAGGGATTCTTTATGTAGTGGTTTTTATCCAACTACACCTAAACAGACAGCAAACTGGGGCAGGCGTAGGTTAGTAAGGAAGGAGGTCAGTCACTGATCAGGAAGTGAGACGGTCATGTGTTCTCAGAGCCTCCAGTATGCTGAACACAAACATTTAGACTCTGGTGCTTTAACAAACGGCAACTCACTGATTCAGAAGGATGCAAATGCAGATAATTAATTTTCCAAAGGAATCAATAATATGTCGATTATTATTATTATTATTATCAGTTATAACCAAAGTGAAGCGACTCCAACTCGTTTATTCTGATCCTACCAGGAGTGGCCGAGCAGTTTGCCATCGCCGAAGCTAAGCTGCGAGCCTGGGCATCCCTGGATGATGATGAGGAGGAGGAAGACTCCAATGATGAAGACTCCCACTCCAATAGACAGGCTCGCACCTTGTCTACTCAGAGCTCAGGTATCTAACATCACCATCTCATGTCATTCAGTTTGCTCATGCATCGTCACTGATATGATCATCTTCCCGTCCTTTTCCCCATCAATCCATCCACACATCTCTAGACGTTCTGACTCTGTGCTCCTCCTTTAGACGCCGCCACATCCCCGCCCGTCAGCGGCGCGCCAAGCGTTGAGGTTCCACCGTCAGTTTGCACCGTAGGCTCCAGCAGCAGCAGTCCGCTCTGCGATCTGCCTCCAACTGTTGACGACCTACATTCCTCACAGTCCAACTCGCCCACTTCAAGGAGTGACTTCCTGTGTCCGTTCTTGGAGGAAGAGGAGGAGGAAGAGAGGCTGAGCGGTCTCGAGGAGCAGCTGGCTCCTTCACAGGAGCAGCGCAGTGAGGTCTGCATCCACAACAAGCCGGAGTGGAGGTCTCGCGGCAGGAGCAGCAGGTTCGACTCCTGCTACTCCACCTCTCACTCCGAGTCTCCCGGAGAGGAGGATGAGGAGGACGAGGAAGAGGAAGGCAGCGTGTTTCATGAGGTTCGGGTTTGGCACTGGAGCCCCAGGGGCTTTTTCTCCGACCGCGGGTCTTCTGGAGTGGCATCATTTGATGAAGAAGAGGAGAAGGAGGAGGCGGAGGAAGAGAAGAAGGAAGACAAGGAGTACTTGATGTGATGTCTTGTCCATCTTTCTGTCTTATTGAGTCTGTGTAGATTCTGACATGACTATTGTAAACCTCTCTCCTCCAACTCTTCCTCTATCTTGTTCCCTCATCATCCTCCTCCTCATCATCAGCCTGTTGACCCTCATCCTTCAGACCTTTCACCGAGCCACTGTTAATCTCCGCTGTAAACAGTATCAGTGTTGGAGAGTTCAACCAGAATGTAAAGCTGTTGTCCAAACTGAGTTTTGTACATTTTTGTGAAGAGTTGTGTTGCTATTGAGTCGTTTTTCTATGGATATTTTTTAGTGCTGTTCTTTTTTCTTGGGTGACGGGTTGTGTGTGTGTGTGTGTGTGTGGGGGGGGGGGGGGGGGGGGGGGTCATGGTGCATCAAGTGGTTGATATTGAAAGCTTGAATGTTCTGCGTATATAAATATAATTTTTTTGAAACAAGAATCTCCATTGTTTTTATTTCTCAACATAAAAAAAAAAAAAAATCAACAACAATAAAAAAACATTTTTGTTTTAAACTATTTTTTTTAATCATTCATTCATGTACAAAAACAATTTCATGTTCTCTGAAAAATAACAATGTCTGAGTTCAAATGCATAACTCTCCCAATGTACAGTAGCATGTACACAATTCTCCTCTGTGTATTTTCATATGTACAAAGCATGTACAGGCCATAGAAAGGGAAATACTACAGACTTATTGCTTGACTAGATACGCAGCAAATTAGCTTATATGCTTTCTGCTTTTAATTCCTTATCTTACATCTGGCAAGCACTACTGCGCGCTCTATACGCAATTCAAAAGTTAAGACATAAGTAACACAAATAAATAAAAAGAGCCTGATCAGGTGAGTTTCTGTGGTTTTTACAGAAGATTAAAAATGGCTCAAAAGTGCTGGATGAAGCTAAAATACATTCATTATTAGAAGTTCTCTCTCACACACACACAGTTAGCTTCAGGGGCTTCATACAAGTTTCAAATTAAACTGGACTGAACAACTTCTGGTACCATAAAGATGAGTTCCACATCTACATGCTCAGGATGTAACAGTGTGCATTTCTGAATGTGTGTGTTCTGTACAACAGCCCATGTTTACCTGTAACCTGGAGCTCAGGTGTTTATCATGCACCTTAAACTCACACACAGCTGCAGAACCAGTTCAGATGATGCAACTGTCTCATCAGTCACTACCTGTGCATTCAGTACATCATGGTAATTACAATGTTTGGCTTTGGGGGCATTTTTTGCAAGCTGCCTTCATGACTGTGTGAACAGATCTTCGAGAACTGATTTTAGGGTCATTTATATAAATAAAATAAATGATGACAATATGCTGTGAGGAATGTCTGAAAGCTTTGCTTTTACTGCATTTATAATGTAATTGTGTTGCATATCAGCCAACATAAAGACCAACATCACTTTTTATAAATTCATTTATTCTAAAACTCAAAAAATAAATTTGTGCCAAGCTAGTAAATAGGTAGTTTGTAGGATTCATACCGGTTTTGTGCTCATTTGAACAATTTCTTAGTTATTCTGTGCTTTTTAGATTATTTGTTCTATGTTGTGGTGTCACTCTTCATTATTTGCATTTATATTTTGGATCCAGCTTACAGGGTTTTGAGGATTGGTTTTAATATTTTCTTACACATGTGCAGGAATCTAAACACACACACACAAAACATTTAAAAAGGTAAAGCTGGTGATGTTCCATATTATTGTCAACAAATCTCAGTTTAAAGAGTAGACAAAATATTACTGTGGCACAACTCTGAGCCTGTGCTTTTATATATTTATATTATAAAGACCAACACTGTAACCAGGTCCATTAAAGAGATTTTTGCGATTCAAACCCCCAAATGCAGATTTTCAGCATCTTATAGCAACTGCAAAGCACGGTGGTGGAAGGGTGATGGTTTGGGCTTGTTTTGTAGCTTTTGGATGTAAAAGTTTTGCAGTGATTGCCTATAAATTTAATTCTAAGCCAAAGCATTGTAGAATTAAATGTTCGGCTGACTCTTTATGCAAACTTGGTCACATGACAGGAAAATCGACCCAAACACAACAATCTTCAACTGAATGGCTGTAAAAAAAAATCCAGATGTTGCAACAGTCCAGTCAAATCCTTATATTAATCTAGTTAAAAGGTTTAAACAAGAGAGTTGAAATGAAAAAAATATCCCCAAAACATAAAGTGACTTTGTAAATAAAAGTTGGATAACATGTGTCCATATTTACGTTGAAGACAATTAGTTTAAGTTATAACTGCTGAAACTAATGAGTCATGTGGTTTACTTGCTGCTGACTATTCACTTAATATCAAATACTTAATTACCTTTTTTAACTGCAGATTTTTCCATCTGAGATTTTGTTTATTTATTTTACACCTGAAAAGTGTAAAGATGATTTAAAAAATATAACGTGAGTAACATTGTTCTTCTTCCACCAGTGTGAGGAAAGATCCTCCGATACACACAGGTGTAATTTTTTTTACAGAGCCTAAAGGATGTTTGCTAAAAATGTGATCAGATGTTTTTGTCCATGTCCTCAGACTGCAACAAAAATTTTAAGCTGTTTATAATGTGACTTCAGATGAATATGCTTCTAAACATGACTATATTTACTGAGATTTGGATGCCTGCTGGTAACTTTCACTGTCCAAGAACCCTGTTGGAAATCCCTTTTCGTCCCATAAGAGGATTACAGATGTGATCCCAATGTTTTTCAGAACAAATAATTAGCTGTAAGTATTTCTAGTATATAACTGATATATGTTTATATATATATATTTCTATTTCCCCTCTGATGCAAACATTTCAGCAGTCACACTGAAGGACAGGTGGTCAATACATTTAATGTTAAAAAACCAGTTTTCACAACAATATTGTGAAGCAGGATTAACAGACTTACTGTGGCCTGACATCTCATGCCCCATTTCAGCTTCCTTGCAGATTTACTAATGAAGTAGCTGTATTGACTAAATGTTTGCTCCCTGCAGCAAGCTGTGATTGGTGGCTTCTCCTGCAGGCCGGTTGGTTATAGAATAAGTTTGTTTGCTCGTAGTGATGCAACACATTAGATGTTGGTACAAAAGTCTGCTGCTTTGACTGCTGAGCAGAGAATTGTTTCATTTGTGAAATAAAACTAAGAAGTGAGAAAAATTTACCAATTTGACCTTTAATCATCAATTTGTTTTTCTTTTAAGTTGATTGTTCTGTGTAGTGCTAATACTTCTAACTATAAGTACCTGAGCAAACTAAACCAATAACCTGATGCACCAGACAGTTTGTTCCTAATGAAGAAGAGGACAGATACTTAGCATTTGTTATGAGTTATATGAACCAAAGGAGAAGCCACTGTTGATTGTCATCAAATCTGAAACCTACTAAAAGTGAACAATATGGCGTTTATGTCGACATTAATTTATGACCAGGATTTTGCAAATCATCTTCTTTCTATAGGGATGCACCAATATCGATACCATTCTAATGTACTCTTATTGGTATTGAAGAGAATCTTGGATTTTGGTTTCCTTGATAGATCCAAGATCAAATGTTTCATGTAAAATGCAGCTATCCATTCAGGCATGACTTATGAGACATAGCTAATGTTGGCTTGTGATTTCACTTCTCTCACTTCAAACCCTACAATTTTATATTCCATTTATAAATTATATCTATAAGAAAAAACAGGCTTCTTGTAATTTCTTTTACACGCAAATATGATGAGACTTGAACACATACTGATTAAATCTGCTTATATTTGTTTAAAAAAAGGTGGAGAAACCTATAAAATGTTAGTTTGGTCTTCTCCAGAGATCTGTTGACTGGAATAAATATATAAAATAAAACCAGCTTTATCCTTGAACATTCACTCCCATCACAACCATGTAAGGAATCTTTAGGTTAGACCTCTACAGATGTAAGAAACATCAACATTTATGAGGCGACAGTATAAATGTTTTCATTCAGATTGAGCTTCAGTGTGGACGGCGCTGTTCTCTCTCTCAGGTTCTGATTGGTCCTTGTGTTGGGACGGACTCCCTTGCTGTAGCTCGGTTTCGTTTAGCTCCAGGGTTTGGGTGGGAGGGTCACAGGCCAGCTCTGATTCTTCAGTGTGGGAGGGGCTACAGTCAAACGTAAATTCCGATTGGTCCTCAGTGAAAGAGGGGCTTTCCTGAAGCACCAGGTCTGACAGCTGATTTGTGACGTTGCCACTGATGTTTTCAAACTGTAAATTTGTTCTGTCCAAGAAGTTTCCTGGAACATCTTTGTAGGAAAGGCCTGACTTTTTTGCCACATCTGGAGGGTTGGGCTCCCGCGGTAAGGACAAGCCTTTGTGGCGCATACACAACTTGTGTAGTTCTGTTACCTCAGATACGTTAGTGCTGTTCCCACTGTCACGAAAACTGGCCAGAGGAGGGCGCACCTTGACTCCAGTCACCGTCACCGAGCCCTCGATGGCCTTCCGTAGCTGAAAACACAGAGAGGCAGCCAGCAGGGAAAGGACAGCAAGCACAAACCAATGAAAATAAAGATTACAAAAGACTATTTTTATTGGATATATTCAAGTAATTATATGCGCACCTCCTTGAGAGAGACAACGCCGACCAGTCGTCCCATGCTGGTCACGTAGGCATGATCCAGTCCCAGCAGAGAGAAGATTGTGTGAGTCTGTGGATGAGGAGGAGAGGTGGGTCATGGCCTGAATACAGACTCAGAGAGGTCTTCATTTGCATTTTGGATCTAGGTTATGTAAACCATCATGCTGGCATGGGACTGCATTGTATTTTTGGCTTTCATGACGATCAGTCAGATGACTTAGATATGCTGATCACCATCAGTTATATTAGATACACAAATAACCAGAAATAAAAGTTCATAGATTGACTTCTGAACAAAGTGAGCATGTGGCTGAAGAAGTTCAGCTTAACTTGGTTTAATAGTGACGAGCTTTAGGGTTGCATTAGTTTGTTTAGACGTTTTATTGGTCAGTGCAACAGAACGTAAGATTTTCTAATCAGTGTCATGTTAATGACTTTGAGTTATTTTCCACATTATTTACTATTTTCTCACAAAGTTATTAGCTCTTCTCTACAGGATGTTAGTGGCTGGATGCAGATATTGTACCTTATGCAGAGATGTTTGCTCTACCAGCTGAAAGGGAGCCGGATCAATCTTACAGTTCTTAAAATCCACCAGCTCATCGAGCTGCTGATCCTCCCACTCTGCAATCTAAAAGAGAAAATTAATGACAAAAAATATCTATTTGTGATTGAAAAAGTAATTTTGCATGTTTTCTCTTGGTCTAACCTCTGCAGGAGTCATACAGTCCTCCACTTCAGTAGAGTCCTGAAAATATAAAATTCAGTCAATTAGACATCGACCCAACGAGAGCACAGAACTTTAGGTTAGTTATGTGTCGGTGTAAATAAACGGTGGAGCTGAGATCCAATAAAATTTCAACGTTTTTTTTTTTAGAGTTTTGAATTGTTCAGAGTTTTTGAATATTTGTTCAAACGGAGCAGCTAAATGAGAAAAACTGACAACAGAAATCAACCAGTCTAAAACTGAAAATACCGTCACAGATAAAAAGCATTAAGAGTAAAACAGACCACACACACACAAACACACACTCTCTCTCTGCAAAGCCACTCTGATGCTTTGATTTGTTCACCACAAATATTTTGGTCCAGCACCTACTATGTGCATGTTGCAAGGCAACTGTTACTAAGCAACAGTCTCTAGGCGGCAGACAGTCTTACCGCCATGGAGATCCTCACTCGTTTGGGCTTGGGCTTTCTTTTTTCAGGAGAAGCCGACCCGCCCGGACTCTTCCAGCCGGGGGAGAGAAGGCATCACAGCACAAGATTAACACACATTCACACAAACTGGACATTTTTGTTTTTCTTTTTCTGAAGCACATCATTGCAACATCTGGATTTCAGTCTGACTTCTGCTGGGTCTCTGTAATGTGAGCACAGCTTTACTGAAAGGGTGTAATTACCACCTCACAGATGAAGAGGATAAAAAAAGTCTCTACGAAATGCTTCTTACTAATGCAACCCTGGATGTTAGATACATGGCCAGGAAAAACCCTCTGAACATCCTGAAATTTAGTCTTTTTATTGCCTAAATAGTCTGTTTTATGCAGTATATAAAAAAACAAACTTATTTTGATTTCCTTTTGCAACAATATGTGTCTTTTTCCGTGAACAGGAAGTTGAATATGGCAAAACAGGCGCCTTTACAACTAAAATGTACCTAAACACATCACTAACAGCACTGCAGTAAAAATACACACACAATAACTTATATCTTAAAATGCAAAACGATAGTAAAGTTTTTATAATAACCTGCAAGAGACTATTTTGTATTAGCTGTTTGTTTTACAGTGCCCAGTTTATAATGATACTTGTCATTGTTTTTCTGGAATTGGCTTCATAGCAAATACTTAATTCAATATTTGAAACATTTTTCAAGTAAAAATAAAAATAAATTGGACAAATAAATTGGAGCATATGTCTGATTTTCAGAAAACCATCACTTTTAAATATGCCAACATGACTCATCTTGTATTTGTTCATTTTGTGGGAATGTCTGAAGGTCTATTAGTTCAGTGTTGAGTTTTCCTAAGTGCGTTTGAACGCCCCATTATGTGCAGCTCAGCTGCTCAGTTGGAAGGATGTGGTGATTTATTACTTTTTGCTGCTGGTCGTTGTGAAATTCCAGCTGCTTGTGTTGAAGACTTGGCAGCCTTGCAGACTCACATGTGATTCGTTATGGAACCAGGAAGTCTGGACGTGTAAATAATGATTCCAGTGTGGACCAGCATTTTTAAAATGACAGAAACTAGCGACCACCCAGCCGGCTGAGATCAAGTTCTGTTACAATGTGACTTTATTTTCAACATCGGTGGAACATTAAACTGTTATGTGAGTATTTCACTGTAAAAGTCTTCCATACAGTATCTTGAAATGTTTAGATATGTTTATTTTTGCATTATGGACTAACAGAAATATTATGATATATCAGTTTATGGTGAGGCTGTCCAGTGGTAGCTGCCTTTAAGTAAAAACATCCTGCTTTGGATTCCCAGATGGATCTGTGGAGTTTGCATGTACGAGTAGGTTTTCTTATGGGACTCCGGTTTCCTCCCACTGACCAAAAACATGCATGTTAGGTTAATTGGTCTGATGACCTGTCCCGGATGGACCTGACATATCAACCAGCTGCTCGAGTTAGCTCCCCGTCACCCTGAACAGGAATAAGGATAAATGGTAAATTTACTGTAATATAGTTACTCAAAATTTAGCTGAAATGTGTCAAATAACTGATCTCTACTTGATTATTTTATACAAGAATTCACAAGTTCATCAAGGTTTTGTTGTTTAGCATAAAGACGTCACATTTCAGGATCCTAGTAGGTAAAAAAGGCAACTGGACGTTATTTCTTGATTCTATATGGTGTTTTATTTCTCATCTGAGGAGCTTCTTCAGTTCAAAATGAAAATAAATAAATAAATAAATAAATGCTGTGTCGAACTTTTTAAGCTGTAGCAAGTGAGGTGGTGTGCAGATCAACCTCCACTCCTTCACCAGCGTAATCCAGGATACACTGATAGATTGATTATACTGACAAAAGTTAGAGACAGATCTGTCACTAAAGTGCAGGATGATCATGAACTGTGATGTCAGGGAGGAAAAAGATGTTCAACCGGAAACCTTTTCTACTATTAGATGAGTCCAGCAGCAGCAGGAGAGTGACAAGCATGGACTCAGAGAGAGCACACACACACACCTACACACACACACACACACACACACACACACACACACACACACACTAACAAACTCTGTATCTCTCACCTCCAGCAGCTCCTTGTCCTGATCAGCACAGGAGAGCGTCTGTGAGCCTTACAGGGAAATTAAATCAGGCGTTATATATCATCTGCTTTTGAAGTAAACAAGTGTGTTCTTGATTTTCCCGCTGATTAGTTTCTCTGCGTGAGCTCTTCAAGTTGTGGAAGACACGTACTGTTTGGCGTCTCGGTGTTACTGATGGCCGACACGGTCTTCAAGGCAGATTTCAGAGGCAGCTGAGAGTTGGAAACCACCGGGCTGAAGGAGGAGGACTCCTCTGTGGAGATCTGCATGGAAAATATATTAAGAGAAGAAGCCAAACGCAAACACACGAAGACAAATGGTATAAAATGAGCACATGCACGCAAACAAACAGGACAGCACAGGTAAGGGCACAGACACCAGAGACAAACAAGGACAGGAGTTAATGTAAAAGTACAGATGAATTACATGTATGTAGTTTATACAAACACTTACCACAACAGAAGTCCAAAATCTCCTATCTGTGCCTTTACCTACTGCTACATGCTCCCCACATGCTGCTTAGCATCCACTTTTGCTCTACTGCTATAACCCCCCCTCCACTGTGCACCCCCAGACGCCTCACACCTGTTGGGTGCTCACCAGGAAGCGGACCCCTTGGCGAGCGCTGGTGTTGGTGGATGCGTTGAGGTGAATATGGGTGCAAGGGGAACTGGGGGTGCTGTCAGACGTCAGGCTGGGCAGAGGATCTTGGGCGCCATTGTCCTGGGCCAGCTGGCGAAGGTACTCGAGCCTCCGCTGGCGGCCCAGCTGCAGAGAGAGCAGAGACTGGAGCTGCAGTCGCTCGATGGAACCCAGCAGGATCATGGAATCTGAGGGCATAAAGAGGAAGTGAAGAGAAATGTTAGAAACCAGAACCGGTCTCCCACTGAGACACACTGAACACGATCTTCAGAAATTCAAAGAAATTTAAAGATGTTTTCTAAAAGCAAAATGATCATGCCACAAAATACAATCTAGAATAAAAAAGCAATCAAAAGATAAACGAGTTTCAACATTTTCCCTCAGAATATCAAATACTAAGATTGAGGTTTTCTTATAACAGAAGTCACTGTTTCTTCAGCACGCTATGCAGCACATATCAGTGCAGAGGCTCTAATTTCTTCTTTTTACTGTTCTGGTTTTCTGGAAAAAGTCTTTAGCATGTTAAAGCACAGCACACGCTGAACTAATATCACTCTGAGTGGCCCGAAAATGCTGTAAGAATGATTTAAACGGATACAAACGTGCCTCTACATTCAACCAGGGCGAGTGTTTTGAGATGACCAGTCATCAGCATCTCCTGCAGGTCTCTGTATGAAGAATTCAGAGTGATGTAACGCACATCCCTGACCATGATGTCCTCCACACGGATATTGTACTTCCTGATTCAGGAATGGAAAGCAAGAGCAGAAGAAATGTTTAAAACTAATATAAACAGAGGAGAAATGAAAATAAAATTAATAATGGTTTAAAAAAAGATGTGACTCACTCGTGGTGCCCCATCCCCAGCTCTGGCAGATAGGGAAGTTTCTTGATGCGAATGATGGAGTCATAGAGCGACGGCTGGAGCGCCTGCGCCACAGCGTTGGCCAGGATCACGGCTATCATCACAGGTAAAATGTGAGAGATCTGACCCGTCAACTCAAACACAATGACTGCTGTTGATACAGTGTGTGTAACTGCTCCAGACAACGCTGCAGCTCCTGTGGAGACGGGAATAGGAACATAAAGATACCAGTTTTCTACATGTTTCTAAAAATCCATTTCTAATTTTTATTGTTAAATGTGAAATAAAGTCTGAACAAATTGAAAAACTGAATTTCCACTGCAGCTCATTCTAATTTTTGTGCTTAATGAGTCACAACTGATTGGTAAATTTGCACTGAATTAATTTAAATGTAGTTTTTGTCCAAAATAACCATGAAAAACACAAAAAAACATGAGTGAAAAATGTTTAAAAAAAGGTGTTACAAATACAAAGAAGACACACAGGATATAAGATCTAATATCTAGAAACTCACCAACTACAGCATAACCACCTGGAACTATGGGATACACGCTTCCATCTGCATGAATACCATCAGGAAACATGGCTGCCATGATTTCTCCAACTAGTCGGCCAAATGCTGCACCTGTCACTCACACACAGACACAGCAGCAGGTGAAACCTCACAGAGAGGTTTAACAGCTCACAGGAAACCATGAAAACGTGGATTTGTTTCCTCACCGATGAGAAACACCGGCATGAAGGCTCCACAGGGAACAGGCATGGTGGTGGCCACAGCCGACATCCAGAACTATAGTCAAGAGAAATGTTTATGGTGAGATATGCTCAACCCATAATAATAAATAATATCACATGATAAACCCATTTTAAAAAGCTCTTCTTCTTTAATGTTATTAGCACTTTCCTCAAAAAAACTGCTGTATTAAATGGTCTATATAAATATTTTCTGCCCTCTGGTGGAATATCTAAGTACTACAAGCGGGGAATTTTATCATCTGTTTTATTCTAATTGTACAATTACTACGTGACATATCATGTACTTTATTGACTGAAGTGTTCCAAAACATTACTCATACTTATTTTTAATGCAATACCACATTACAAATCATGAGAATTCAGTTTTGACCTTTGACCTTGCCCTTACGTTCAAAAATATCTCCTGAGTCTCAGAATCTTTTGATGATTTTAGTCAAACGTTTGTCGCAAATTGTTCCGCACTTTTTAAACGAAGTGATTTTACAAACCATTATATTACAAATTACACAGTGTAAATAAATAAGTCCAAATAAACAGCCAGAACCATGGAAATGGATTCTCAGCAACAGGAAGAACAGTTGTGATTTTTATTAAAAAATCCCTACCAAAGAAACTGAAGCCTTGAACAAAAGTAGCGAGGAGAACTAGTATTTTTTTCAAAATAAAATACACTTCCTGCACATATTTGATATAAGTGCATCAACATAAAAAAGTTCTAAGCTCACTTTCATGATGATGAAGAGGACAAGCGTGATGAAGACGTTGACCTGAGGGTGTTTCCAGGCGTGATGGTGGCTGATGTAGTCGAACTCCTCAGCCACACCCTGACGACACCAGGTGCGATTGTCAAACAGAGCGACCAGAGATTCATGCTGTGTCAGCTGTTGACATGAAACATCAGCTGAGTTAAATCTGACACAACCAGCCTGACACGGTTTCTCGCTCGTATTAAAATCTAAAACTGAAAAAAAAATGAAGGCAAAATATACAATAACTATCACTAGTTTAAACCAAAAATCATATCATACAATTATTTCTTATTGAAACACTGAACATTCTTCTTTTGTACCACCACCTGCATCCCTGACAGAAAACTGATGTACAGCATTGATTAATTCTACTTTAGTAAAACTTCCCCGATAGAAATAATAAAAAAAAAAAGATGTCTTACAGATAAATAGCTAAGACACCAATGCCATAATGCAGTTTATTATTTAGGATGTCATGTCTGATGGTATAAAACCTTTTAAAATCTTTTATTGGTCACATCATTGATTTTTTTTGTCATGTAGGAGAATTTATTTTCTTTTTTGTGACTATAATATTTAGTTTATCCAAGTATCTATTAAAACCACCGTTGACTTAGAACTTAGAGAAGAATATCACCAGATTTATAGACTGTTTAACTTGTGGTACTTTTACTGTATAATAATAAGTATATTGATGAATAAGGTCATCAAGATTCTACAGGCTGTTTCATCAGTTCAGGATAATGTCAAACTGTTAATATTCATATTGATTTTATAAACGTCATCAGTGTCGACTTGTTAAACACGAGGAGCTGAATCTGTCATCAACATGCGCTCTGATCCCGTCACACATGTTCTCACCTGTCCTGCCATGAACTGGCCGAAGCCCGGAGGAAACGTGAGCGTAGAGACCAGCAGGGTGACGAGAGCCGGATACAGCAGCCGCCTGACAGGAAGAGACGGACTGTGGGGGTCGTTAGATGGCTGTTTATCACACAGTTTGTACACTAAACAAAAAAACTGTGTCTAATTCACAGCTCCAACACATGTGAAGAGATTCCAGTTAATCAGATGTATAACAAACAATAATATAAAATAAAGCAAGTGTCATTTAATACAACAAAAAAACACAGTCCCTTAAGTTTCTGTATTTATTTACTCAGTTTCTGTTTCGTTGATTTGCTTTTGGTCCCTTGTTGTTGTTTTTTTTTCTAGAAGGTTTTATGAGTGTTGTTACATTCTATACTGGTTTCTTTAACATAAAGCATTTTTTTCAGCATTTTTTCCCATTAAAAATGTGCCTTTTCATAAAAATATATTACACTGTTGCTTTGTTTTCTATGTTTTATGTCTATTCTATTAGGTTTGTGTGTGTGTTTGTTTTCTGCTCTATTTGAGATTTTATTTCTACTTCCTGGAATGCCATATTTTCAAAATAAAAACATGTTCTGTGTTTTTGTGTTCTACTTTTTATTTTAGTCAAAAGTATTCTCAGATTTTGATTTTTAAGTCTTTTTTGTGGTCAAATTTTCTGTGTTTTTTATTCTGTTTATCTAGACTGTTTCAAATATAAAACATTTCAGCATTTCTCTGTTTTGTTAATGTTTTTCCCAAATGTTGTTTTCTAGGGATAATAATGTTTCTTTGGTTCATATCACACAGTTTTTCTGTATTTGTTTCTTTGTTTTTTATTGCTAATTTGTCAAAACTTGTTGTGTTATAATCTTGTTTCCATTTTGAAATGAGAACATTAAATAATCCCTCTTTGATCAGATACTCACTTTCTCAGCAAGAACTTGTTGATAGTCTTCTGTTTCCTCATGCACTCCACAATCAGCCGGTTCAGGTAAACAAACAGAGCTCCACCAAAACCACAAGCAATCCTGCAAACACACACACAAACGTTTTGATTTTTTTTATTAAACTCAAGATTTGAACAATTTTTCCAGCACTTAAACAACTTCTGGTTAAATTTTAACAACAAGGTCAAACAACAATTCTTATTAAAATTTTTTAGCTTCAAACAAACAGTTACATGCTGATTTGCATTCAACCTCCTTATGTGCTGCAGTTTTTAAATAAAACAAAATTTTCAGGTGCCAAACTGGAATTTTAGAAAACTTAAAAATGAAACATCTGATTACTGTGAACCACTTTGGAGAAACAAACGTACCCGAGGATGGCGAACGCTGGCAGTTCCTGAAGGTCAAACGGGAAATCCAGACGGAAACGTGTCTTAAAGAGAGCAGTGATCGTCTCTGAGGAAAAACAGACAAACCATGTTTTTTACAGAAATCATATTAAAAATATTGACTTTTTATTAGAACATTTTAGTGTTCAAATTGATGCATTATATAAATCTGATACAGACACAAATATGTGGTAGAAAAAATTACATATTTTACCTTCTTCCTGGTTCCAAACAGCCAGAACTCTGAATATAAAAGCACTGAAGGTGGCAGCAAAGAAGCCCCTCCAGTAGTTCCTCACCGCAAAAAACGTTGATGTGACTTCAATACTGAACAGCACACCTGCAACGCAACAACACAGTCAGATACTTTCATGCCAAAACTGTACAAAAAAACCTACAAAGTTTAGTTTCATTCATCTTAAAAACATCAATTGTTTTCATTAAAAATCTGTCATTTTCATGAGCCTTTTATCTAATCATTAAGATTGTTGAGATTTACACAATTTGCTACCAGAAGTTTGTAAGTTGTGCTGCAGATTATTTTTGTAAATGCTGTAAACCTTTGTACATATTGTTCTGATGTCAGTATGTGTTAGAATAAGAGCTCTGAGTGAAGGAGACAAGGCGTCAATCATATCATAAAACAAGCCCCGCGTGTCTTTGTGCATCCAGAAGTATCTGTCATGTCTGACTCAAACGAAGACAACATCAAAATAAAACTGATCACGAGTTCAAGCTCTTCAGGAGCTTCATTTTACCGTTTGTGCATGATTGAAAACTAAAACATCTTCATTTGTGTGTGTGAAAAATATGGAAAAAGAATATACTCATTCATCGCTGGTCAAAAACAAAATAAAACCCCAAAAGAACAAGAAAAACCAGCAAAACTAAGATTCAAATAAAAGAAACATCATAATAAAATAAACTGCTTTAATAGGTGAAACTTGGCCTCATAATATTGTCAGAGGAAAGGTCAGAAAGTTATTGCCTTGCTCAGAAGAAAAAAAAAAGAAATGTGAACATTTACATTTACATAAGTGGGCGAGTCCATCTGCTGACAAACAGAGGAGCAGCTGCTGAGTGGATCAAACATGATTCACCACTTTAACATTTAATGCTGCAAGTTAGTTTAATCTGTACTGACATGGAGGAAAAGAGTATTTTGACTTTGATAGCAAAAACTGTCAAAGTCAAACAGGTGAATGAATAAGAAAATAGAGTCAATTAATTTACAACAAAGCAGGTGAAACAGTAGCAACTTGTGCAACTTCTCATCAACTCCCTTAAACTGAGAGGATTAACCTTTTACTAAACAAATATTTATCATTTTTATTGTTAATTGACAGAGAATTCATAACTGTACTTAATGCTTTTAATCTCACACCAACTGTTTAGTTTTACTCTTATTTATTTTTTTCTTATTAAACATTTTAGTGTTTTACAGGAAGATTTTACGTTGTTAAATTCACTCGTTTTCCATCTAAATTACAAGTTTAAAGGTAAAGCACAATTTTCAATTTTGACCATGTTCAGCTCATTGTGACATCAGCTACTGCACTACTATTTGTCTTATTTGATTGTGAGAACATCAGCAACCCATATGCGACCTGAATGTTTATTCTGAAAATTATGTGTAGAATTCAAAAAAGTTTAATTCAAAAAAATAAGTATCATGTATGTAGTGTATCAGCCAGTCAGTGAGCTGGTGTTTATCTTCAGAGGTCACTGAGCGAGAGGCGGGTCACACCTGGACCGGTTGTCACTCCATCACAGGGCATGTGTAGTATGTACTGATTACAAGTGTATTCCCACTGTGGTATGGTACACAATACTGGTAACAAATAACTAAATAGCCATCCATCCACTAAACCTGCTTCTTCCTTTTCAGGGTCGCAGGGGGCCGATCTCCAGCAGTCTTAGGGGGACACCCTGGACAGGTCGCCAGTCCATCACAGGACCGCATAAACAACCATTCACACCCACACTTACACCTATAGGGACAATTTAGAGTCGCTAATGTTTTTGGACTGTGGGAGGAAACTGGAGTCCCCGGAGAAAACCCACACATGCACGAGGAGAACATGAAAACTTCATGCAGAAAGGCCCCAGCCCGGATTCCAGGACTTTCTCGCTGCAAGACAACAGCTCTACCAACTGCACCACCGTGCAGCCCATAACTAAATAAAATAAGAATAAAGTTTGGTAATTGAAGACATGCAGGGATTTAATAATAATAATAATATTACAGTTAAATTCAACTTGTGATTATCAGCTGGTTTCTGCATTAACCCCCAGCAGTCACATCTTTTCTTAAAATAACACCATGTCCATTTGTTTTCAAACATACTTACCTTACTTAACCCGGGATGTTATAATACTTCTAAAAAATATATATATACTTTCAAAGGAGGTAATAATCTGTTAAATAGTCTCATTTTGAAGCTCTCCATTCATTTCTACCTCAAAATATAAAACAAAAGCATGTATTTGGAGGTATATTGAATTGGGTTTCTACTGTTGGAAGAAGATGTGAATTTGTTTTCTTCTTCAGAAAGTTACCTCCAGTTCTGACGGGCTCAGTTTGCTGCAGTATCAGGCCTGAGCTGAGACTTCTAATCTACTGAATGAACACTTTTAGTGTTTTGAGTGAAGTGTAAGATAGAGTGTGAGACAGAGAGGAGGTTGTTGCTGTGTCTGAAAGAAATATGTTGTGGTTAAAAAAAAAAGAGGACTGAGTTGGAGTTCCTGTTGGGTTGGACTGTGGTTATTCTACACGAGGACAAGTTGGTCGGAAACCCTGAAGGCTCCAAGAGAAACATGTCTCACTAGTGTTGGTAAAGATGCATCTTGTTATTGTGTCTCCCCTTTTTTTTGGAGGTTTTCCAAACAAGTTTATCTGACAGAAGGCGTCCAGGGTAAACCAAGAATTTGCTGGAGGGGTTATATAACTCTTCTGGCCTGGGACGCTTTAGGATTCATCAGGAGAAGCTGGAAAGCATCACTGGAGAGAAGGAAGTCTTGAGTATCCCGCTTTAGCCTGTTGCCATCATGACAAACCTTGGATGAGCAAAAGACAGTGGATGGATGCATGGATGGACAGATGGAACCTCTGGTTGGGTCAACATGGAATGTCCCACAAGGAACAATGGGAAACATAAATATACATGTAAGATTCCAAGGCAATTAGGCAAAAGATCACGGAGATACAGGATGTTGCTTTGAATTTAAGATTGATACATTAACCAAATCTGACATTCTCTATTACTAGAAGAGTGAGTATGCTCTTCATCCAGTTAGATTTTGTGTTTATTTAATATAAAACTTGCAGTCTTACCTCCAATAGGGGCGGCAAAACAGCAGCCAACACCCACAGCACAGGCAGCCGACAGCATCTCTGTGTTCCTCAACTCGTTCTGAACAAGAGTCAGATATATAAATATACAACAAACAGAGCCCTAAAATCATAAACATATGCAGATGCAAACATGCAAAAATAACAACAACAAAAAATATGCAAAAAAAACAGCTGCTTTGTAAATATGTGACTCATATAGGATTATTTACCCAACTGAAATAAGTGATAGGAATTATTTGGAAAAAAAAAAAGGTTTCAGACGGAAAAAAATAAAATAAAATAAAATAAAATAAAATAAAATAAAATAAAATAAAATAAAATAAAATAAAATAAAATAAAATAAAATAAAATAAAATAAAATAAAATAAAATAAAATAAAATTAAATTAAATTAAATTAAATTAAATTAAAGGGACATTAATCTGCCTCAGTTTCTGAAATGGATCATATGGATTATTAATGCTGATGAAAATGAAAATGAAGATCTGATTTGTGTGTTCATACCTTGCTTCCTTCAAAGGGCTCTTCCTTCAGCAGTAAAAGTGAACAAAAAGACATACATGAAAGTAGAGGTAAAGTTTTTCTGAACGAGCTTCAGCAAACAGTCTTCACTTTATAAAGAGCTAAACAACATTTGTCTAATGATGTTTAATGCTCCTGGACTATTTGAGTCTTTGTACACTTTTCTTTTATTTCCTTTCGGACATCACAGCAGTCTATGTTCCTCCGTGTGGCTGATGGTGCAGCAAGAAGAAACACAACACAGCATCCAGTGCAGAAACAAAACTGAAGCCCAGCGGGAAGTTTCATGTGCGTGGAGGTGAGAGTGTGTCCTGGAGAGCGGCAGAAAGTCAGAGCAGCATCAAACACTGGTCAAAACAATAATTAGTTTTGTTTTTATTTCGTAATTGCCATAAATATCATAAATCTATCAAAAAAAAAGTCAGCTATTACACTCAGAAGATTTTTTAAATTTAGTCCTTATAAAGTTCTTGTATACATCTTTGTAATTCAATTTGATTTGCATTAATTACACTTCAGCTTTACAACCGTAAAGGTTTCAGTTATGCAGTTTTATTACTCATTTTAGGTTTATCCTTCTATAGAAATGCTGTTTCACTCTCAAAATCTAATAACAGAACAATCGTTATCAAATTTACTTTGAAAAAGTAATGATTTAATTATTCAGCAGCCGACCACAAGGGGGCGATGCTTTAGTTTTGCTTGTATCAGTCAGCCATGTTTCATACAATGTTTGGTTTAATATGTAGGAAACATAAACAGTAAATGATTCATTTACTTTAAAAAATGTAGTAAAATGTTGTTTTTTGACTTAAGTTTGAAGTTTAAAATAAAAAAAAAATACTTTTAAAGTAACAGTATTTTATCTAAACAATTGCAAACAATGTGAATATGGCCAATTATGACAAAGTAACCTAGAATTTAAGTAGAATATTTCACTCTTTTCACTGAGGAACATCTCCACAGCTGTCTGCTCTAATCTTTAGTGAGTGTATTTGCAAAAAATTATTTATGCAAAGGCTGAATAAGTTAGAAAATACTGGTAAAATATTGTAAATACTGTTAAAAATCTCACTAGCATTATGTTCTGCTTGTGCTTTTGCATAATAATTTCTATTAAGCGTTCCTCTCCATATGGTGACAATTACTCCTTCATGTACTCTGAGATCCTCCTCTTCTATTTCCTGCACTGTCATGAGCTTCAGAGCTTTTAGTAAAGTACTTGTAAAAGAAGATTCTCCCTTTAAAGTCACCCTGAAAACAATTATTTTAAATGTTGTTTTTATGTTGTGTTGGTTTTGAAATTTTTCTTGATTTAATATTTTTTTATTCTGAAGTGTTTTCCTCGTGCTTTTAAGTAGCTATTTTATGCATTTTGTCATTTGAATTAAATTGTTATACAGTGTCCTTGAGAGTCTTGAAAGGCACAGAGAAATAAAATGTCTCACTATTATTATTATTATCCTCACCATGTATATACCACCAAAAACAGCAGCCATGAATTTGCTCAGAAGAGCAGCACACAGACTGGCGACATGGACGAAGGGTCCCTGTGAGGGAAGAGTGGAAAGAGAGATGTCAGAATAAAAGGATGTAAATTAAAGTACATTACAACTCTTTGGATGATCATGCAGCTCTCAACACCAGAGACATTATTAAAATAACCACTGTGGACAATTAAACCATTTAGATTTAAACTGCTCATTGTGTTGCAGCTATTAGCGTTAAATTGTGTTATTATTGTAACAGCTCTGACTTTAATCTGTCCAAAAGAAGAAGGATTGAATTTAAGCCTCTATGTTTTTTTTTAGATTCTAAAGCTGGGCATTTTGTGAAAACAAAGAGAAAAGCTAAAGAGGCCATTTCACACAAATTTCATGACTTTGTGATTATTTCTTAAGTATTAACCAGTAATATGAAACATTTTATACCTAAAAAACATTAGGAAACACTGATTAACAGACCTTTTAATCTGTCTGCGTCAAGATTCATCAGACTTCGAATTTGCTGGACTCAGATTGGCTAACAAACTAGCCTATGAGAGCAAGGTATACTGTTTCCTGCCACGTGGCACATGGCAACAGAACACGTAGTCTCTTCTGGTTTGATACGTCTTATGCTAACAGCTTTTAGCCAGCAGCATGCTAGGTATGGTCTCAAGTGCGGGAGCCGATGAATACTAATAAGCAAAGGAGTTGTGACAAAACAGATACAGGCCGTTCGAACTCGGGAGAACTCGGGTTTTATAGCCATCTGTGTATTTTAAGAGATAAAAACTGAAAGAGAAGTTGTTGACCTGTTTTCACACCCACTATGAAGGTAAGAACACCTGTGGAGCTAAAATATTCAACAGAAACCTCAGAAAAACCGTTTTTAATGGAAGAGCCTCTTTAAAGGGTGCATAAGAGGCCAACCTGTTTTGGGAGTCACTGAAATAAATTACTGGATTTTAAAAACTTTTCTAAGCTGAAAGAAAAAAATCTGAAAACTAGAAAAGCACAGAGAGAGCGCACACCTCCATGTCAAAGTTACAAGCTGTGTGATTTGCAAGCCACTGACACTCATCTGCAAAGAAATGAGGCTGTTAATCACCCATTTATTTTCTACACCCACTTGTTCCTGTTCAGGGTTGCAGGGAACTGGTGATGGAGTGAGAGGCGGGGTCACACCTGGACAGGTGGCCAGTCCATCCCAGGGCCACATAAAAACAAACAACCATTCAAACACAGAGATAAACCTAGGGCCAATTTAGGATCACCAATTAACGTCACACATTTTTTTGAACATGCAAATTCTGCCATTATTCTTTGTTTGTCGACTTTGTCAAATTGAAGCACGTTAACAGAAAATGAAAGGGGGCAAGAAGGGTTCCATGTGGTACACCTGAACTGAGCCACTGATGACGTGTAATTAGAATGAAAGGTTCTGATGGAGGGGCATGAGTCAGTGCCAAGGTTTTAGTTCCAAATTATAAATCTAGATGATGAAAGAAGATGCTGCAGCATCCAAAGTGGCAGTTAAGTCTAGAAGGACTCAAACTGAGTTGTGTCCTCCATCAGTATTCAGCCGTAAATTATTAACTCCTTAATAAGCCCAGATGCCCTTACCTCTTTCCCAAGCGGCATCCCACTGCCCAGAGCACAGGTCAGACCAATGACTTTAGCCACAAAGGTCTTGAAAGTCAGATACTCCTTGAGAACCACCCCCCTAAGTATCGTTTTCATCTCAGGAATACCTGAACCTGAGTTAAAGGATAAAAGAGAAAAAGAAAGACTGAGTGATGGAGTGCAGAGAAAAGATAAGTTGAAAGGAGGCAATTACACAGAATGGGATGAGATGAATAAATGAAGAGCAAGGAGATGGAAGGGGAGGTAGGGCTGATTGATATTCCTGCAGTTTTGGTCATGCACACCTCATAAGAGATACATTTTATGAATGTCCTGCAGACACTTGCAGCGGATGTCCTCTAAACCTTTAGTGTGAATTTCAGTACAATGACAATTATTGAAAACACAAAAAAATGACCATAAATTAGTCATAGGAAGACTTGAGGTCATGCAATAATGATATGTGTCTCTTACCCACAGCCTGAGGTGCCAGTATCTGTGTGAATCCTGCTGAGAAAGTGATGAGGACTACTGGATATGTGACCCAGACGATGTACTGCAAGAGCATGTTTCTATCCAGTCCACCGTACATCCATTTCTGTGCTGCACACACATATATGGAAGTAATGTCATTTTTGTATAGCACAGCAGAAAGCAAACCCCCTGTACACACACTTTCACTGTTTCCTGTCTCCTTTGCATTAATTTCTCATTCTCGGCCGGAATCAAATTATTTTTTCACCTCTTGGCAGCTCGGTGGCTCATTAGTCAGTTTGTTCCTTGAGCTAGAAATTTCGGAGTAAATAAGAAATAAAGAAAACAGCCTAATAGATTAAAACCTGATCAAATCTGAGCCAAAGCAAGTATGAAAGGGAAAGTCATGCACTTCTGAAAGGTCTTCTGATTCAAGACCTTTCCTTTCAGAGTGTGTCAATGTGTCTGTCATAAAACCAGGAATTTGAGTCTGACCTGCTGCAAAACTCTAAACATTCCTGTTTCTTTGCTAAAGAGACGAGCTGTGTAACCTCTATAAACGCTCAGAGAACAGCCTTGACATAAAAATTGTCCAAGACCTGTGAAGTCGAGCGTATCATGATGACAAAGCAAGGTGCCAGAGCGACCTCCAAAAGGACCAGAGTCCAGTTTAACCCTGCTTACAGCTCATTACTCTCGTCAGACTAATTTGCCTGTTGTAATAGGTTATCTCGTTGTCTCCAATACGAGGCCAGACTTTTCAGGCATGAGTCATTAATGCAACTTTATAGCCTCAGTAAAAACAGTCCCCTGATTCCAGGGACGTGTCTAGAAAATCTTTTTTTGAGGGCCAGGTAGGGGCACAGATTTCGAAAAGGGTGGCACATGTAAATGGCCCATGACCTTTAAAAAAATCAAGTCTAATAAAGGGTGGCCTGGGGTGGCTTTCTTCTCTCTTTCCTACCTTCTTGACAGAAGGCAATGGCGTAGTCCATGACCCAGCTGACCAGAGCCATGAGCAGTCCCAGCAGTATGAGGAAGATCCAGTCCTCTCCTACACGCGAGATCAGGAACTTCTGGCAGCGAGAGGCACACACTTGACGCACAAAGACAAAAAGAAAGGGAGAAAAACAAAACTAAAATCTGAGAAGAAACATTTCACCAAAAAATGATGTGACTGCAGAGATGCTCAGTGGTTGAGGAGAAGCAGCAGGTTAAAACAACTAAAAAAATACAAAAAAAAACGTTCTAAAGAGAAAAAACAAACATTAAACTGAGATAACATACAACAAAACATGAACACATGGCAGGACTGCTGTCCTACTTTGGTATCCCAAGTTGTTCACAGGCCAGAGAGGATCTGAAATCCATTCAGAAAGTTCTGGGTATCATCCTAATGTGATGCCTGGAAAACCTAAAGATGCAGACAACTTAATCAAATGACCTGCGAACGTCAGGCTGATCCTTTTGATGAGGAGGAGCAGAGCCAGTCTGAGCTCCACCCAGATGATGAAGCTTCTGATTTTATCTCCAAGATTGAGTCTAACAAGCTAATAGAAGAAGCTACTTTCAGCTGGTTACATCATGGATTATGTTCTTTGGGTCATGATCTAAAGTTCATGACCACAGGTGAGGGTTGCAGCATGCAGGGTATCAGATTTCAGCCCTCCAGAGCAGCTTCTCTGCATGTTTTAAATGTTTTTCAGCTCCATCTGAATAAAATAATTATTATTTAATGACCTGCTCATCCAAGGTGTATTTATCCAGATGAGCATCTAAAATCTGCATGATAGTGCCCCTCGAGGACCAAAGTTTGACACCCATGTACAATGCAATACCCTCATTCCTGCAGGTGAAGGTCTGATCCATCGTCCACCTCTCGCCCCCGTCCTGTCATCACCCAGGAAAAAGACACAGAGATTCGTACCTGAACTCACCCCCAACCCAGAGAGATGCCTCATAAAAACACAAGCTTATCAAAATCCCAACATGAAGTCATGACAAAGGAAAAAAAACAAACACTTATAAATTATTGTTGTAATGTGAGAATTAAGAAAAAACAAGAAATAATAAAAATAAAAAAACATAATTCATCAGACACTACTGAAAAGTTTAAAAGAATAAAGTTATTATTTAATGAATTTTATAATGAATTCTATCATTTGAACACAGTGACAAAACAAAGCTGGGTCATGATTATAAATCCTGTTACGTTATAAATCGGAGTTAGGTCAGCTAAAAGAAGCATCACTGGACTCATTTCATCTCTTGTCTGTGTTTGCAGCCAAAGCCTAGAATTCCTTTCAATATCCAGAGAATTCATAGATGCGTCCATCCCAAGAGAAGATAAAAATGTGCCACTAACACATATACAGATCCATGTTTCCTAAAAATGCTTCAGTCAAGTCACCTTAAGGCTTTTATTTTGTCTTTGACTAAAAAAAATAGTGCGTAGTTTATAAACATAGATCTATTTTAATAAATATATCTGCACTTAATTAGCCATTTCTTTGCATTTTTTCTGGTGATTTGTTTAATTAAGTTAAAAAAATATGCAACATTGTTATAGGCTTTAAAAAAAAAAGAGTCCAAACAAAAAAATTGTTAACTAGATGAGATGTGATTAAAAATCATATTTAAAAGCATTATTCTGTGATAAAAGGGATAAAACTGCTGCAATTCTTTGGAGTATTTTGTTCCTTTTGTTTGCAGAAAAGTGTAGCATTTCAGTTAAATAAATACAATTGGAATAGATAAATAAAAGACTCGAGTCTCAAGGGAAACAAGGCACAACTGTGTGTTTGACAGGCCAAGATGCCCAGCAGTCAGACCACCTGCCGCATGAGAAGCTGCCAGCAGAAAACGTGCAGACGGGCTCACTGCAGGAACAACATATAAAAATAAGAGATATTTTAAAATAGATATATTTTTGATCATTTTATAGGAAAAACTGCAAAATATAAAAGTTTGCAGCGTTTTTCTTTTTAATCACGTCAAACTTTAACACTAAAACCTTGTTTTTAATCCTTAAACTGAATCTCAGTGTGTGATGAGACTAAATAAAAACACCCTTCCTTTACCTAACTGCTGTCTCGCTGGTCCTCGTGACTATAGTTGTTTAAGATACACACAGAGTCTGGCACCCTCAAAGCCAAATACTTCCATGTGCATCTTGGCTTGCGCTCACATCCGCAGACTCGTGGCATTCACAGATGTCTTCTTTCACTTAATAAAGATCACGTTCAATGCCAGACTGTTCCTACAATGTGTCACCATACAGCAACATTTATTAGAGAGAAAAGCCAGAAATAAAGAGATTCCTTCACCTGTTTACAAAGAGTTAACATGAGACTTGATACAAATCAGCCATAAACTTTCTGAAAATGCAAGTCAGAATAATCTCAGAGAGGCACAAGGTTTTAGCTTTCCATCACGACTGGCACCAGAGCCTTCAGCTTGCATGTGTAGGTTGCCTTGTTCAAACGGTGCAGCCGGTGATCTGAAACGAGGCACTCACACTTGAAGTCCATCACCCACACAGATGCTGTTCCCACACAGATGCATAAGAGGAAAACACTGAAACTCCCACATTCACTATATCTGAAGGAAGCCTCTCTCTGTGTGCGTTACCTAAGAAGAGGCTGACCAGCCGGAGCATCTAAAAACGGGTCTAAAAATACAAACGGCACTTGATCTATGAGCACGAAGTGCAGACAGGGGGCACACAAATCACTGGCTGCTGATCTGAGAGTGATCGTTTGAAATGGTTTCCTTTACAGAGAACCAGCAGGGCTGAACTGATCTAGTATAGCTTTCACCTGAGGTGCAATCCATCGCACTTTAATCAGACCAAAAACTGTCACTGGGGAAAAGAGGCTTAGATTGATTCTGGAAAGGGCTCAAGCTGCTCACTAGTGCAAGTGCATGTGCTTAAAAAACCAAACAAGTAACAAAACATTGATTATTTTAATCATTTTTTTCTAAAGTTAAGATTACAAATAACTTCTTGTAAATTTGAGGGAGATGTTGGTGTAGATTCTCTGATCCTGATATGAAGATAAAACAATAAGTCCTGTAGCATTTAAACAGCTGAAATTTACAGTTTGATACAAAAAAAACAGCTGAATGTCAAAATATAATTTACATCAAATAATCACTTTAAACTGTTTTAAAGCTTAATGCAGAATAAAGAATAGATGATAAGGGTGAAAACACCTGTTCTTACTGCAGCAACACAGCAGTTAAGCTTAAAGAGGCCATTTCATACAAATTTCAGGACTTTGTGGTTATTTCTTAAGTATTAACCATAAATATGAAAAATTTTTTATTTTTAAAAAAACGTCAGGAAACACTGATTAACAGACCTTTCAATCTGTCTGCGTTAAAATTCAGGTGGTTCCGGCTCCTTCCGTCAGGCTTCGGCAGCAGCTCGTTCATATTCATTATTCGAATTTGCTGGACTCAGACTGGCTAACAAACTAGCCTATGAGAGCAAGGTATACTGTTTCCTGCCCCGCTGCGCATGGCAACAGCAGATGTAGTCTCCTCTTGTTTGCTACGTCTTATGCTAACAGCTTTTAGCCAGCAGCATGCTAGGCGTGGTTTCAATTGCGGGAGCTGCCGAATACTAACGAACAAAGGAGTCGTGATGAAACAGATACAGGCCGTTCGGACTCGGGAGAACTCGGGTTTTATCACCACCTGCGTAGTTTGAGAGATAAAAACTGAAAGAGAAGTTGTTGACCTGTTTTCACACCCACTATGAAGGTAAGAACACCTGTGGAGCCAAAATATTCAACAGAAACCTCAGAAAAACCGTTTTTAATGGAACCGCCTCTTTAAAGGTCACGTTCCACACGCCGTCTTTGTTTCATCAGATTTGACATTAAGTATGTTTATATTTACAGCTTTTTCAGAGCTGATCAACACACTTAATGTGCTGTATTATTACAACACCTTTGTTTATTTCAGATGATGCACTAACTAGACAGATGGTAATTGCTTTGAGCAATATCTTGTTTTTGAACTCTATAGCTTGAATATCTGAGATTTCTCAATCACATACAATAATTATATTAAAATATCTAGATAAAAGTTTTCCTGTAAGTCAAAAAACAGGAAGTGTTAGGAGTTACATTTTCTGAAAAAAGCTTTTACACAACAGAGTGTGCGCAAATGTTAATTTGTTGAAATGATAAACATTTAGATTAGCAGCAGTAATTTGATTACAGTTGCTAATATGGACACTGAAAGAAAATCTAAACCTGGATTTAGAACCTGGATTTTTCTGTATATCCATAAAATAAAGAATTAAAGATGATATACTTTTTCTACATAATTAAAACTATGATGCATGAAACATAACAACATACTGACAACAATTGCTTCTGGAAAACAAGAGTGTAACTTATCCACATTTTAACCACCTCTATGAGAATTTAATGGTTTGTGAACGGGAGGTTTTATTTGGACAGCTGACGGCACTGAAAATGAAAACTGCAAGGTGTTTTTAAAGAGAAGCAGCATCTTGGTATCACACAGTCATGTGACCTGTCACTCTGTTACTGTTGGGTTCATCAGTCTGGAGTGAAGCCCTCTTGTGGTGCCGCTCCCTTATCTACAGTCATCTGGAGATACTAGACGTGAAATAATCTGACAGTTCAGATCAGAGTTCAACAACACACACAACGTGATGATGAACACACAGCAGTGGCAACCAGCAGAGGGTTCAGGCTGCCTTCGATAACTGGAGGCTGCTGCTCAGATCAGCAACATTCTCCTGCTCCTTTATGTTTGCTAGCTGCTCTGAGTGTTTCCACTGCTCTAGTCTGAGCTTCAGGACACACTACTGGTTCACTTTCAGGACTTACTTTGACATTTTGCACATGGGTCCTTCTCATACTCCAGCAGATCCGCAGCTCGACTGCGAACGCTGGTGTTCCTCCTCAGTCCATCCCGCACCCCTCCATCTCGTAGGCGCGCCGCCTCTTCCTTGGCATACACACCCAGCTCCTGGGTGTAGCGCCCATACATCTGTGTGTGCATAAGGCAGGGAAAAAATAGAAAGTCTTGAAGCAGATGATATAAACGGGAGGCAGTATGATTCAGCAGGATTTCCACTTAAAAACTAACCTCATACAGTGAGACATCTGGCTTGTGTGGGTTTACATTCAGGCTAAAGAGAAGCAGGTGTCAGAAAAATGCAACTAAAAACACGACATCATTTCCAGGCTCATCTTTAGTCTTTTCAATGATTCAGTAGAGACTTTTTCTCAGACTGATGAGCAGACAATAAGCTCCACCTGTCAGATCCCAGCCCATTAACTCTGCAGAGCTGCCTCACAATTGACTCCTGATAATGAGAGGTGGAGCTCGGCCCAAACTCCTCAAAGCCAGTCAAATATAAATGCTGTGCCAAAAGGCAGTGCATGCTACAGCTGAAGTTTTGGCCAGAGTGTCCACCGTAATGGAGCTTTTCAAGTGTCTGTTTGGCGTCGTCTTGATTTGTGGCATCTCTGCACAGAATTATTGGCTGCAGCCGCCACAGAAACACCAGCTTTCTCCTCCTTTTCGAGTGCCTCAGGAACAGATGAAGGCCCCTCCACCTGCAGCTCCTTTTGATAAATGTGATTTGGAAGAGGCTGCGAAGATCCACTGTGGGAGTCAAGATATCACTGCTGAACAGTGTGAAGCCATTAGCTGCTGTTTCGATGGGCGTCGGTGCTACTATGGGAAAGCTGGTATACATTATCTTTAAAATTCCTCTTATGTTGAGTGGTGTAAAACATCTCAGCAGCTGTAACAGAAACTCATTTCTTTTCTCTTTCAGTGACTGTGCAGTGTACCAGGGATGGACAGTTTGTGATTGTAGTAGCCAGAGAAGCCACTCAACCACCCATAGACGTGAATTCAGTCAGCTTACTCGACGCTAATCATGAAGTCTGCGGTCCAGTTGATGGCACCGCCGCCTTTGTGATCTTTCAGTTCCCAGTGATGGCATGTGGCACTACGCTTAAGGTGGGTGACACATTGACAAGTTGCTAAATGTCAAACTAATTAAAAACAACCTTTTGTCATTTAAACCGAATTGTGCTCACTGGCTGCTTGGGATTATTGATAAATGTAAATGTGTTGCTCATGTTCTCAGGATGATGAGGGTTATGTGGTCTATGAGAACCATATGTCATCATCATATGAAGTTGGTGTTGGACCCAGAGGATCTATCACCAGGGACAGTCATTTTGAGTAAGTTCATGGTAAACTTAAGACCAAAATTCTTGACAATGAAAGTGTTTGTCTTTATACCAGCAAAACTTTGCACTACTATTTCCAACAAATTCAAGTGGGTGAGAAAATGACTTTTGCACTGATCTTTATGTAGGACTTGATCTGGCTTAAGTTAAGGGGTGGGGCTTGAAAGACTCTAAAATTATAGAATCAATTCATTGCAAAATCTACTCTAGAGTTCGTCTTATCCAACCTTTACAAACATTTACACTGTTATGGGAAATGGGGCTGAGATGGTCCCTTCTTGGACCTGTTGTGTTAAATTCTGCAACAAGTTTCCAAAACCAGCTATAGCAACAATTTTTGAGTCATAAAACTAGTGATCAGGTGTGTTTATATTAAAGATGTGATGCTCACATGGTAACATTAAATGACTGAATGTGATCTGTGCCACAGGCTTCTGTTCCAGTGTAAATATTCTGGGACAATGGTGGAGGCTCTTATCTTGGAGGTGAACCCTGTTCCTCCTCCTCTATCAGTTGCTGCTGCAGGACCTCTGAGAGTCGAGCTCCGACTTGGCAACGGACAATGTCAATCACAAAAAGGATGTGTGGAAGGTGAGTGATGCAGAACCCCTATGGTGTGTGTGTTTTTTTTTTTTTTTTTTTTTTTA